>JAQGBJ010000442.1:0-41522 GCA_034698345.1 Sphaeridia pumilis | reverse complement strand
ATTAACAAATCAAATCCTATTCTTGAACATTTCTGTGCGCCACTGGGAAAACACAACAAAAAACCCCTTGGGAAAAAAGTGAAAACCAGTGGAAGGGCATTAGTCCTACGTCCCACGCACTTTAAAACTATTAACTTTCCACACTCTTCGATGCTCCCACCGTTGAGACTTCCAAACTTCTTCGGCAATTCCGTGGTCCAACGCTGCATTATACGTTCTGTGATGACTGCCGAGTTCCACAACGAAGTTCCTTGACGACTCTTCAAAACATCTTCGATCCGACGCTTGCTCCTTCTGGCGACTCCAGGTCCAAGATGAACTCTCAGGGCAACTTGGGATCCTTGACGACTTCTCCAGGACACTTCGGCTCCATGATGACTTCTCCAAGACTCAGCTCCATGATGACTTCTCCGGGCAACTTCGGTCCATCGCTGAAACAGCTCACACAACTCGCTCCAGTCCGGCTCGGTCCATCCTGACATAAGCTCCAAACAAGCGCTCATAAAATACAAACAAACAACCTTTAGATTATTCACACTCCCATCTAAAACTCTAAGAATTCATCCTTCAGAGTTTTACCAACATAACCCTTTCAAAGTTGCACAATTTCATTATCAAAAACTCATCAAAAAATACTTGCGGTACTAATGTTCACTACACCTGAATCTCAGTAAATTCCCAATTGACATCTCTCGTCCAACCGTTTCCTGATAAACTGGATCCGTTGAACAATGGCGCTCCCACCATTTCTTCGGCGACATCTGTCAGCACCTCCACTTGGATCCTCTGCTACAAACGACTTCTAGCGATGTCCGTTACACCTTCATCATCCTTCGAACAGTCTGTCGTGGTCTTCACACTGCTGAAATAAATCTCAAGAACAAGCAACAAACAGTTAAATATACCTTCAACATGACAGAACTTTTCCTTGATCATAATCCTTCACCGAAATCTTTGAACAGTCGGTCATTCCCAACTTTCCACAATACTTTACCAATATCCTTAAAATTTCTTGCATGACATTCCTCGAGATCTAATTCCTTGATTTATTGTATCCGATTCCTCGACACTTCCACAAGCTTCCTTGACACCCTCTGCTGCTCGTGGACCCTGCAGAACTGTCGGTGCAACCACAACTTCGGATACTCCGGATTCCGTTGTCGCTGAAAACAGTCGTCCATTTCGAGCAACGCTCGGCGATGTCCGTCAGACCCATATCATCCATCAGGCAATCCATCGTCGTCTTTATATTGCTGAAAAAACTTTAAAAACAAGCAACAAGCATTTAAACATACCTTTACCATGAAAAAAATCCGACTGTTTCGAGGATACCAATCTCAGTTACACAGTTCGGCAATACTCGCAGATCCATCTTCAACTATCACTACCACCAGAAATATTGCACAATCAGAATCCTCCGCAAATGTCAAAGATGATACCGCATCCAGGACTTCCTGCAACTGCCGTCACAAGGCACAGCCAGAGTTTTCCGTCCTGTCGATGACAAAACAGTCAGCATCACTGCTACTGTCATTGATTTGAACACGTTGCAGAGCGTGCCACTGATACTGCCAACGACCGTGCGCAGCCAGCCACACTGTAACTGCCAACGACGAAGCGCAGCTCAGCCCGACAGCTACTCTCAACGACGATGCACAGCCAGCCGCATTGATACTGTCATCGATTTTTAACAAAATTAAAATTTTAACTTCATCAAAACTGAAGTTAAATCAATCTCCCCGAGGGGAGACACTAGCACAATCTTCCTTGTGGAAGAGGTCAAACAAGCAAGGCAGACTCCGGACGTCTCCGGACATCCCCAAGTCTTGTCCGCTAGTTTAAAGCATCACTCCTCATGGAAGCATGCCAACCGTAAGTAAAACACAAGACCTTACGTAACACAAGAATGCCGCATGTCGACATTTAAAAACAAACACAAAAACAGCGCTGTTACTCCATCACAACTGGAGTCATCAAAATAGTGGAAGCTACCCACAACATGAACAGAATGTCTGTCTTCTATGAAAGCAACGCTTTCTTCTCCAGCATGTCTGAAGTTCAAACTATGATAGCTCAAAACTATCCACAGTCGGCAAATTCCGCACTGTTAACTTACGAAAGAGAATGTCTCCAACACCAAAATAGCCTGTGCTATTCTCAACAAAATCAAACGTAACCGGTTACTTCCAACAAAATTTCATAACTCAAACCGAAGCTTTACACTCTTTTCCGAAACCTTTTATCCACAACACTGAGAAACCCATTCCAACGTCACCAACGTTTTTCTGACACCACACCACTTCTGACACCACATGAAGATTTCTACAGCTTTATAAACCTCCCCGGTCTATACTGTAGGCGGGTTCTAACAGGGCTAACTTTTACGTCTTACAAATCATCTTACACTTCCGTCTTACATCCTGTCTTACAGCCTGTCTTACAGCCTGTCTTACAGCCTGTCTTACAGCCTGTCTTACAGCCTGTCTTACAGCCTGTCTTACAGCCTGTCTTACAACCTATACTATAACCTGCACTATAACCTGAACTATAGCCTGCGCTACAGCCTGCTCTGTAACTTTCAGCCTACACAATGGCCTACACAATGGCCTACAATCTATCTTACTAAAGTCTTTGAATTTAATGATAATCTGATATCAATTCTCAACTAGCAATTCAATAAAGAATAACGCGGATTTAAACTGACTGACGATCACTAGACTTTTAATTACCAACTCTCAACCTTGAGTCCTTCTCGGACCACTACCAATTCTATAATGTTTACAACTCTAAACCTTCAGTCCTTCTTCGACCACTAACAACTATTGAATGTTTAACAGCTTTCTAACAGACTTCTTTACAGTACAACTCTCAATTCTGGAATGTTATAAATTACAACCAAATCGGCCTTTTTATAGGCGAGCTCCGACGTTTCGTCGCTACAACACAAGACTCCTTAAAAACTAACGTTTACATTTACAATACATTAAACTACCACCAACGAGTAAGGCAGATTCCAGACGTTTCCATCCGTCCCCTCCACTCGAAGGTTTACCTCAACCAGAGGCTTACAAGTCCAAAGTCCACCACATTCTCAAATCACAATAACATAAATGCGTATTAACAATACTAAAGACGACAAACATATTTCGCTTCTCCAACTCCAGCTGACGTTTTCAACAAACGTTTACAACAATTTTGTGCAGGAATTAACACCAGCCTTGATCCATCCAGTAACAGTAAAGGCATGCATGAAGATCATTGTGAAGACGAACATGGCGCCATACGAGCCCATCATGTACTTCATGTATTCAAACGCCAAGTACGCTCCCAGTGTCTTGTCACTTTTATATTCGGCCGGGATCCAATGGTAAAAGTAACGTGGATGCTCCGGGTTCATGAAGCATAGAATTGGGAATGCCAGCACAAATACAGCGACACCTCCCGGGAAAAATACCATGTACAGTTCCAGCAAGTCCACTCGGTGTCCACGGATCGTCATTTTCTTGGGAGCGTCCAGCCCAGCTTCAGCTGGAAAATCCAAAGCAATTTTATTAGAATATTTGATATTTTTCAGTTCATGAAAAAATACACTCACCTGTCAAAATTTTGTCAAGCTCAAACAACTTGCGGACATACATCGCCAGCTCATGCCGCTTGAAGAAAATGTGCTGCTGCAGTGGCGCCACCAGAGGATACGACGAAGCAAACAAAAAGTCTATCGAAGCCCATACAACATCGCCCGACAGCAGTGCCTGAATGAAACTGTACTGGAAGTTGACCCAGGTCACGTGTTGAATAAGCGCTATGAGGAAGAATCGTGTGTATCTGAACCATTTCGAAAAGCGACTTCTGCAACGCTTCACGATTGGACCTTTCCGCCCCCATCCAAACGGGATTCCGTCAAGGACCGAAACAATTTTCCAAAAAACTGCAAGACCTTTGAATGTCAACGGAGTCAGCATTTTATGCCAAATATTCGTAATTCCTCGCTTATTTCCTGAACGTCAAACTACAAGACCCTTAAACGTCAACGAAGTCGATATTTTGACTAACGTTGCATTGAACTATTACCAAGGATTCTTCAATTCCTCATCGATTTACCGTAAATGAGCGAGTCTTGATTTCGCAACAATGTTATTATTAACCACTGACAAAGACACAAGGTTAAATTTAACTATATCGTATTGACGGGAAATAGTCATTTTTGCTGCTAACAAGGTGATTTATATCAGTAATAATAGCCGATTCAGAGATATCGAAAAAGCGTTAATGAGTTTGCTATTACAAGATACATATCCTCCGGCTTCCTTCCATTAGCAGACACATCCAAATTATCCAAGGCCATTCAGAGAAACCGAGGGGAATAAGGGCTTAAAATACTTGCAATTATTCGCGACAATACCTTTCCAGCCCCACGTGTTTCTCAAGTCTCATGCCCCCACAAGGATTAACTGTCACGTGTTTTTGCAACACCCTCAAGCATGCAACAACATGGCATTAACAGCAGCACTAATGATAAACGCATACATATCCAACGCCGTCGTCCTGCGAATCGAAACACAGCCCCAAATTTTAAACTCCAAAGGCCTCCAGCCCAAGTACTCCTTCAGCATCCCCGCATCCTCAACGCCATCTCTCATCTTCACCACCAACAACTTGGAGCAATCAAATACATTACCCAGAAAGTAAAAGGCTACATAAACATAGAACAGAATCAGCAATGCCATTATCGGAAACGTTGGCTGCAAGTACACTGGAAAGTGATGACGTACAATAACCGTGCAATAGATGGCGTATGCGCCAGCAACAATTACCACCAAAAACAACATTGCCCACATGCCGTCACTTACGGCATTTTTAAAAATAATGTTCAAAACCCTTAGCGATGCAAACACAGCATGGCGCTTGCGCCTCTCAAGCCTCTGCTCATCAGCGCTCCAAGCGCCATCTACCGCTGCGATTCCCTCAGCAACGCTCCACTTGCGGCGCTCTTCCCTCAAACTCCATTTGATCCATCCCGTCACAACGTAGCATTGCACAACAATTAGAATTGCCGGCAACATTGCGCTATTCGCAACGACCATGTATTTGTAAAGTTCCAACATTAAATACGCCGATAGTGTGTAGCCGTTTTTGAACTCTTTGGGAATCCAATGGTAAAAGTAGCGCGGATGTTCCGGGTTCCACAGGCACAAGGCGGGGAATAGAAGAACGAACGCAGCGACTCCTGGTGGCAACACGGTGACAAACAGCTCTAGGAAATCGATTCTTGGCTTTTTCGGAGGATTTCTTACTGCTTGGTCTACAAGAAATAATCAGCGTAATCAATATAATGACCTTTCTCATTTTGTTTTTCGTTTAGAAAGTGGCGCTACCTGTCAAAATAGTATCGATTTCCAATAATTTCCGCACATACATTGCCATCTCATGCCTTTTGAGGTACAAAAGCAGTTGAATAGGCGAAACTATAGGATATGCTGCGGCAAAGAAAAAATCCATCGAAGCCCAAACCACATTTCCGGCCACCAAAGCCTGGATGAAGCTGTAGGCAAAGTTGATGCTGGTGGCGGTCTGAAGTGCCAATGAGCCAAACACAAAACTGATTCGAAGCCATCGAAATATTCGCCATTTTGATTCTTTCACAAATGGACGTCTCCCTATCCAGCCGAGAGGAACTAAACTCAAGACTGCGTAGCAATTCCAGTATATTTGCAGGCTCTGAAGTACCAAAGGACTTAGCATTTTGACTTGACAAAGGTTGAAGAACGAATGAAAATTCTTGTGTTTGACTACCTTAGGTATCTCTTGTCTAGCACTTTTAGAGAACCTTTTAAAGTTGAAGCCTTGTCCAGTCGCTATTTACTGCTATTGAAGGGCTAAAAAGGACAAGAAAATTAGAGTATCAATCATGTATTTGAATCCAATTTAGTCAGCTCAAGACACGTGTAATTGGTGTCATTACTATCCACCAGCACGAGGCAATCATTAACAAGTCTTGGTCTCCGAATTTTACAATAATTGCTGAAGCCAAATAGTAGTGGCCATAGCCGCATGTGTCTATATAATATAAATTATATTGCATTTACATTGACAGTAGAATTCATAGTGACAATTTAAACGAATCCAGTACTTAATACAGCACACCCTTGTCTTCTAATGCATCAACATAAAATTAATAGTTAAATTTGAAACTATCACAATCAATACCAACCACGTGGACCGCTTGATAATAAAATAGCTCCCGACCTTAATTCCCAGAGGGCGTTTGGATCGAATCACCTTCCGCTCCAGCAATCCCAGCTGCCTTTCCTCAAACCCATCTTCTTTTGAAGCTTTGTTCTTCCACCGAATCAAAATATTGTCAGAGTAATAAAACACATTCCCCAAAAATCTGCACATTATATACTCAGCACTACCAACGCAAGCAACAATCAAAGGAAACATCAGGAACACCACCGGATGCAAAGCGCCGTACAACTTCAAAGACCCGTACATTCCATACGAATGAAGAAACAAAATGGAAGTAAACATCATGGGCCAAATAAACTGTTGCAGCAGAGCGTTGAAGTTCTTTGTCAAGATTTCAATAACTTCGTAGATTTCCATGGCAATGGCGCCCTCTTTCCGCTCGTCTTGAAACTGTAACCTCTCCTTAAACCCGTCCCTGGAAACGGTCTTGAGCCAAAACGTCGCGAACGAAGCAAACATCATTTCGATATCGAACAGGTAGATATTTGACGAGACCAACGAAATATACTTGCAGTACTCAATAACCAGGTAGGCTGAGAACGTCCAAATCGACTGGTACTCCACAGGAATCAAGCGGTACAAGTACCTCGGATGTGTTGGCTTCAGGGCAAACATGGCCACGAACGGGATCGGCATCCAGATTGTTACGTAAGTATAATAGGCTATTACGTACTGGATTCCATCATTTTTTGGCCTGTCCAGATGCTTCAGATACTTTTCTGAAATTTAAAATCAATTTTCAATTAACCGGTAAATAATATATGTATTTATGGTAACATGAAAAAATGAAATACTGAATACCATCCAGTTTGCGGTCTGTCTCCAGCAGGTCTCTGGTAAACTTTTGAAATTCGGCCTTCTTGAACATGACAAACGTTGACCCTTGTAGAAACTGCATCATGAGCAACGTGACCACAACATCTATTGCAGTTCCGGGTATATTATTCTTTTCGTCCAGTCCCGTTAAAAGACTGTAGATGAAGCTGATTGCCGTTAGAACTTGGAGGATGTAGCTCACAAAAAACAGCACCTTTGAAGTGACTCCATGGTCAATCTCCAAACCTCCTACCGAATTCAGTTTGAACGGCAAGAGGCCAAAGTATCGGTAGAAACGGATGAAATTTTTGAACGAGTTCACTGTAAGTCTGGTGAACATTTTTAGTTGTCCAAATGCCTTGCTGCGTGAATCAGTACAAGTCCGCTGTTGACACATTAATGAAAAGATTGTCCACACATTTTTCAACCGTCTTATTGCGGAAAAAACGAGGGTCAATCGAACGTAGCAATAATAAGTGCCAGCGCGGATTAATTAACGCTTAATGACGAAATATCATCAGCAATCGTCGTTAATGAACGCTGTCATTCATTCATTCGCAAGTGTGACGATTTTCCCAGAACACAAGGACAACCAAAAACAACCAAAATAGCCGTCTAGTCCCATGAGTTTCCTTAATTGCACAGCTCTAAACGAGCTCTACTATATATATGAAATGCTAAATGAGCCCGTACAAACCAGCATGCTGTCTCCAAACTTACGATTGTAAGCATACATTACAGATGGCTGTCATTGCCATAGTAACGTTTAATCGCGGCATCTGCAATCATTTGAAACACATTTTTACCGGCCTTAACCCACGAATTTTGTGAATCTGAATCCAATGCATCCGGTTGCTTCTGCTGTTCTAGCCCTAAAAATGAACTCGAAATACCAGAAGATTCTCACGACTGTCCGTGAATGACTTTAGTTAAAATACATAAACATTTGCAGCCTTTATTATACCACTTGATATTCCAGAGAAAAGTTGAAACCCAAATTGTGGACTGGATCGTTGAACGCGTAGACCTGTTCTTACAACATGACACCAAAAATACTGAATTGGTCACTTCCCCGGAATTTGAGCTGGGAACAACAATCAAAAAGACTTCGAAATGGTATATCGTTAATAATTTCCATCTGCTTTTTGATTTCACAGCACATATATAATATCATGTACTACATACTAGGACCTTGAGCTTTTCCGTCGCGGACGCAAAACTCGGAGTGTACCTCAACCTGCGAAGCGTCCAACCTACAATACCGCCATCTACCGAAGGTCTGACGCTTTCACTTCAACCACCAGAAACAGCTTCAATCAACGTCGTTTCAAATTACACTCTTCAGGTTGGCAAGCCTTCGGAAGACTTCCTGCCGCTGGTTTTTCACAAGAGTGCGATCTATTTGTCAGAATCACAACCAGTCTGTCTATCCAACGACTGACTAAAGCTCTTTTTCGGTTCTTTCTAGACAACCGAGTTTTTACAAGTCACGAAGGTTTTGGAACTCCCTCAATGACCTCCATCAAGGACCTATTTGCTCGCAAACACGAGTTTTTCCATAACAATTCTCTACAAATTCGGCTTTTGATTACCATTATTTCTGATGCTGTTGGAATGTTAATCTCTGGGCCTGCTGAATCTGTAGCTTCAAAAAGTATTTCGAGACCAAAAACTCCAATAGCTACTACTGATGTTCGAAAAGCTGCTACACTTTTTTGGCACCAAAACTTCGAACGTTTATACAACAACAAGAGCTTTGCCGACCTCGTTATACATTGTGGGGCCCAAACATTTTACTGCCACACGCTAGTGCTTCAAGGTACCCAAAAACCGTAATTTTAGCTTCCAACTAAAACACTAACATGGAGTTTTCGACTCCTTTACAGCCCAAGCGACCGACTTGGCCAAACTTAAAAACACGATCAGAAAC
Source organism: Sphaeridia pumilis (assembly GCA_034698345.1). Taxonomy (NCBI): domain Eukaryota; kingdom Metazoa; phylum Arthropoda; class Collembola; order Symphypleona; family Sminthurididae; genus Sphaeridia; species Sphaeridia pumilis. The sequence continues at coordinate 32,527 of JAQGBJ010000442.1, read as the reverse complement.
AACTGTCTTACAAAACTTCAAGACGTTCCATTGAAGCATGTCGAACTCAATCTCGTTCACGTACAAGACCCACAAAGTTTGGAGGCTCTGCTCAAGTATCTGTATACTGGCGAACTGAAAGCCATTTTGTCTGTATTAAACACTGCAGTTTCGCTGGATGCAGTCAACAGCGTTTTCATAGCTGCTGATGCATTGGGCATTGCACAGCTAAAAATGATTGTGCTGGATAACTTGACCGAAGTGTTGGATGACAGAAGCGCAGCAGTGGCGTTTTCGCTTCTTTGCAAAAACAATACAAACAACGATATGATTGCAACACAAGTCTTGACCTACTGCAGAAGGTAAACATTTTGATGGCTTTCAAAATTTTAAGCCAATATTTGTCACATAATTATTACATTTCTAGGAACCTGGAAACGCTATTAAAACTTCCTGTGTTCAAAGAAGCAGCGTTGGCTTTTCCAAGTTTTCTGCTGTCCACAACCATAGATGACGCTGCTGTCGATATAAACTTGAATAATTTTAGTGCTTGAAACTAATGTTTCTTACATATTTCTTGCCGAATCTTTACTTATAACTTACTTTGATATGTGGTGACGTTGTGTTGTATGCCTTCTTACTGTTTATCTGATGCGACCGTATGTTTATTAAAATGTTGCATTATTTTGAAGGTCGCAAGGTCAAGTTCACACTTCGTTAACACGAATGACAAACTGAACCATCGGCGACATAGCCTTGCGTGATGTCACTATATTTATTGATACTTGCGAATTTTAATTCCTCTTAATTAAAAACAATTGAACATCATCACCAACAACCACTTATAAAAACACTAAGAGTAAAGCGTTTCAAAGCTTGAAACCTTTGAAATCAAAAGGTCATTCTGATTCACCAATTTATATGCATAGAATTTTCCATAGCTTTCTCTGCTATCCCTCAACTGACTTCCAGTCATGAAACGCTATTTGTGAATGAAATACACCTCCAATTTTGCTCTAACATCAAATACTTATTGGCGATGTCTCGCAATCGATTTTTAGCGGTTTTACTGGTGACATTAATTATCCAAAATGGAGACACCAACTCGAACAGGATGCTCCAACTGGGCCACCAGCGCCCTTGGCAGAACGTGCTTCACCGCTCATCTTCAGCAGACTCCAAACCGCGGCAAGATTTAGTTCCACCCGATCACGAACCAGTGCAATCTCGTCAAGTGAGCCGAGACGATCCAGCCGATTACGATTCTTTGATCGAATCCGACCCAGATTCAACGTCAACTACGACCGCAACGCCATTTTTTCCTGCATATTTCACCGAGCCTTCTGCTTACACAATAAGAATTCTACCAGGCCCAACACTCCAGCCCGAAATACCCGCTGACGGTTGCAGCGCTGAAGCGCTCCTCGCCGTCCTCGATCAAGTGCAAACTTTGGTATCAGCGCTTTCAAAAATCGAACAAAATCTCAGAACTCTTCTACCGCCGTCTGAGACAACTGCTCAATCGGTCCAAGAACCTGCTGCCCACTCAACGTCTACCCGAAGTGCCATAATTTTTCCGGACGACACTTCAGTGACCTACGACATCCAAAGAGCTTACCAAATGGAAGCGCTGAACTACACACTCAAGTACATTAGCGAACTTCCACAATCTCAACAATCCATCGCATATTCTGCGCTAGCAGACCTGCTGTCAGTCTCCACTGCGGCTTATGCCGAAGACGAGCTTTTGCAACTCACCTGCCAACTTCGCGACCAGAACCTTTTGGACGTCCTCGCCTCAAACGACCGCTACAACCAGTACATTCTGCCAAACTTTTTCCAGTCGGAAACGCCCTTTATTCTTGTGGCAAAATACGGCGATTATGAACGCGCTTTCTACTACACAGCTCACATGAACATGGGCCTCTCGCCAAAAGCTGACGTCATTTCCGATCCAAACCGCTTCGGCCAATGGGTTTTCGTCCCAATAGCAGGTTCTTGCTACTTCAAACTGCAAGAAACGCGCAGCAAGGAATTTCTTCGCTCTACTACCAACGGCGTCCTCACCGTTGGAAACGCCTCCCAAGAGTCTCAATTCGGTGACCTGGACTACACGTACCATTGGAAGCTCCAACTGTATCAGCAGTTTGGCGAAGACGCTCCAACGGATCCGGCCATTCTGATGGAGAACAGAGCCACAGGCCTTGGCTTCGAATGGACTAGCGCAGGAGGTGTGGGCCTCAAAACCGCAGTCTTCAGCGCCAACCAAATGTGGTATCAAGGTCGGTTGAATTAAACCGCGAAGCGCACTTCTTTTTTGTTTTATTCTTGGTCTACTAACTTTAATTGTAATTATATAGTCTATGCCGTAACAGTAGGCCTTGATTTTAAATTACAATGCTCCGTCATGCGTTACCTCTTTTCATTGTTTACATTTTTACCATGAAATAATATGCATTCTTGAAAGATTTCTGCATTTTCTTCTCTTATATAAGCCATTATTGACTAGTTTTGCAACAAGGCGCGAAATTTAAACAATAAGCACCACGTTTCTCTTTTGAGGCAAACACTCTTGTTGCAAACATGCGTGCAGAGTATTGCGTTCTTTTATTAGCAAAAAGTCATCTCATGATCATATGACAAACAGAGAGCTTATATAGCAGTCAAAGTCGTCAGAAAAATGTAACAGACAATATCAAGGCACGCAACCGCACTTGGTCAATAAGTGCATCTTGCATCATTGTTGCGTAAAATACAGGATCAAGACAAGAGAGTTGGGGACTGGCTCGAAAGCCTTTGAGAACACTAGAGGGGAAGCAAGAACGCTACAAATTACATAGAACAGTCTGATTTAAGAGTACAAAAATATAGAATCTTAGAAAACTTGAAACTTTTTAGTAAGCGTATCCGTAGTTGCCTCCGACTCCGGAGTATCCGGCGTGGGCTACTGGAGCGTGAGCATATCCGTGGTGGACTGGAGCAGCGTGGACAACTGGAGCGGCATGGACCACTGGAACGTGAGCCTTGACAACATGGCCGTGAGGGGCAGAGTTGACAACTTCAGCCTAAAATTTGAAAAAGTCAAGAGTTAACGAAAGGTATTTGCCAAGAATGTTTTCATTAATCAAGAACGAAAGTCAGAGGTTCAAATAAGTAGTATTTTAACCCACCTGGAATCCGTGGACGGGGTCAGCAACGTAGTTGACAGTGCGGAGAACGCCGTCAGGTTGGACCAAGGAGTAAGAGCCCTTGACAACACCGCCATCTCGGGATTCGCTGGCAGACTTGACATCACCGGTGTGAGCATCCTTGACTCCGTAGCTGTAGCTGTATTTTGGGTGGGCCTGAAGTGGAAATAACAAGCGAATTATAACAATGCTTGTTAGGCAACAATTACACAGTCAATAAGAGAAGCTGTGACAAGTTTCATTGGAAACTGCACAACAATCAGATCAAGTCTGTCCACTAAGCTGCCTAACCGGAAATGTTAATTGTTATGATCGGCGCATGTTTGCCGTGAGAAGTTTCACTATTGTTGAATAAGTAAAAGTGAAGAGGAGGAGGAAGATCAGGTGAGAATAATTGACGAGACTGATCAAGATTATGTCACTTTGATTTTGCCTACATTACCTAGTTAACATTGCATAAGCTATAAGCTTGAAAATATCAATTAACCGGAAGTAAAACTGTCTATCTGAAACGAAAAACTTGGTAGTTGCGTATGCAATCGATACTTACATAGTAGTCGACGGCGTGTCCGTGTCCGTGACCAATGTGTCCAGCCAAGGCGACTCCGCAGACAGCGGCCAACATGATGAGGGACTGCAAAATTAAAACCGGTTTTAGTACTCAAGTTCAGCAAACACATTATTCCAAAACTGGAGCGTTTCACTTTGGAATATATTTTTTCTTGAGCTTACTTTAGCGACCATTTTGACTTTGAGTTTTTCCTTTCGGATATTTGCTTCAAGCACAGAAAATTTTACAACTTGTTCTCTTGGAAACGAAAGCACAACTGTACTTCAACCTCAGTTCGCCAACGCTTATATACTCGCGCAGCGCCGTCGCTCTATCGATTCCTCCCAGCCGAGTGTGTATTGCGAATTTATTGTTGACCAACAATCAACACCAATCACGAACCTCCACCACGGTCAACCGTTACGTTACAACTTACGTTACACTTGCCGTTGCAGCAGCGCGAGCGCACATAACACGCGCTTGCGCGCCGCATCAGTAGCTTTTCGTTTTACTTTTGCTTGTGAATATCATTTCCCTTTTTCTTAACTTGCCATGTTTCCTCCTTAACAGCAACGTTAAAATTTTTCTTGAGTTCTTGGAGGACTTGCATCTATATACAGCTCGTGTTTACCATCACAATGAGGAGCTGCGCGCGCAGCGCGCAGCTGACCCTTCGCATGTTGCGCTGCGCTCTTTGCCGTATTAACCTCACAAATCGACATTGTTATGTGGCGGAAACGTCATTTATAATTAAGCTTGCACAGGACCTATTGGAATCTCGCGCAGCGCTGTTCAAGTTGCATAACTATCGACGGCGCGCTCGCTGTCCCTCATATCAGCAAATATTGATTTGCGCAACGTTGCCTAAAACAACGCTTTAATTTTCGCACCTTTTCGCGACTTTGCCGAACTTTTGTGGCCGCCTTTGTCATGTCCTGCTACAGTTCGTAAACCACGATAAGAAAATGAGCAGCAACATGGTCACAGTTTCCTTTTGTCTTTTGCAAGGTTGTGCCTTGCACGTACTCAATGCATTAATCGATGGCAAAAATAATAAAATGGATGCAACGTGTTCCAAAAATAATTCGCAAAAAATTGCATCAGTGCGCGCGCGCCAAGTTATTACTTCATCAGCTGGCTGACGGTACAAGCCGCGCGCGCTCTTGATTCTTTTTGATCGTGACCAACGAGTTAATACGCTGTAATTAGCCATTTTGTGGCGCCAACGCCAATTATGTGGTGCGAAATCTTGGGATATGTTTCAGCTCAAGACTTCTTCAGCCTTCAAACCGTTGACGAAACAACTCAATTTTTCTGATACACTGAAAATGCATTTTGAAGCCGTAGTAGCTTGTACAGTTAGTTGCAAGGCCAAATTTTCTGTACTCACGTGTTTTTGCATCGGTTAAATGCAGCAGAATTTGGGACGAACCACAAAATCCGTACGATGACCAAAACTCCAATTTTTTCCCGCCATAATCAAATCCACTGGTATTTCGAAGGTCGTATTCTTTGATTCGCTTCGGAAACTTGCAGAGGCTAATTAATTGCCCAAGGCATATAAAATTGACCAACTTAAGCTCTTGAAAAGTTCCCAAAATTTTTTGATTGCAAACCTGCAAGCAACCGGCTTACGTAACTCAGGATCAATTAAGATAACAACACCAAGTGCCAAAGTCGCAAGCAATTGTCGGCCCAAGATATTTTGACGCCAGTGTCAGAACTAATTAATGTTGCGCTGCGTATCATGTACTCAAATTGAGCTGTCTCTCGGCAAAATTAAGTTTGATGGAAAAACATCAAGAAATTTAGAGTAGAGCCTCAGATAATTCCAACGGAATACGATGTCGGTACTGTTACATAATTTCTGGCTTCAAGAATAGACACGCAATGCGGAATTCATCTCGTATATTCGCGAACCAAAAGCCACGATTCGCAATTAAGATCCAATCACTCCTGTGGCATCTGATGCAATTTTTGTATGTAATGAACGTAAAAATGCAAGGCAATTTTCGCATTGATGCAGCAGTTTCATCAGTCGATTAGAATTCAAACGGTGCAGTTTTGGTGCATCTTTCGATTATCATATAATAGCAGGCTATTTTCGCAAAAGGTTTGGTATAAATATATACCTGGGAACGAAAACCAGCAGTTTCGATGACTTCGAAGGCCCTGCATGTTGGCCTTTGTTCGCTTTGTTCTCCGGAACCTCCAGCAAACTCCCTCCTTTTCGAGATTTATGTCCTGAGCCCCTCGCTGACACCTTGACTTTTAAACTGCCCGGTCGTAAAACCCCGCCCCGCCATTTTCTCTCCAGTGTCCACTATAAATGACGGTCATCATCAGCTCATGAATTTCGGCCTGTCCAGCAGGAGACTCCATGAAAGCAAAGCTAAATTGTGTGAACTTGCTCTCTTCTTGTCCCTCGGACAACTCGGCGGGGTGTCTTCCAGTCCATATACATCAACTGACTTGTCCAGGAAAAAACATTAACGCATACACACGGAACAACACAAACTCTTATTAGCTCGTACAAGTTCTAGTTAAACTGTTGCTTTTGCTGGACAAAGCCCTTTGGTCATTCGCACATTTGTCCAGCAATGTATTTTCCGGTTGAACTTGGAAACACTGGAGAAATGACCGTCACAATACTTTGGTAAATGGCCTCCCACTGGCTTCAAGTTGAAGTCCATGCGCAACGTCCGCAATGGCAATAACATTGCACGTGTGCTTTACTTCACGTCAATTATTTCCAACCGAGCTCCAGTTTCGATTTGTAAAAGCGTCAGTTTGTCATCTTGTTCAAGGTTCCTTAATATTAAATTTACGTTGCAAAATTATGATCAAGAGATTTCAATAAGATTTTATCAAGGCCAGAAAATTAGAGCCAACCAAACCACTAGAAACGCCAAACCGCATCAAAACACATACGGCGGTCAATATTTGGCAAACACAAAACCAACCTGAGAGAAGTCATACGATTCCATATTTAACAAAATATATTTTATTTTTTTAGGCCACCCTGGAGAGCTTTCAAAATTTGTTCACCACCCGAAAGATGGCGTTCGGCTCGACGTGTTCCAGGTTCCTATATTTCTCAGATATTGCCTTGCCTTTCTCACCCCATGCGGTTTCAATCAATCTGATAACCAAGTCTAAATACTTCACTGAGATTTCGACAATTTTTTATGTATCAACTTCCGCTTTCAGAGTAAATTATCCCACTGTGAAGTTCATCAGTATTTCAAACAAGGTGTAATTAATGATCAAAGATCATTTACAATTCCACGTGGTAGGTCGCAGGTTCTTTGGAAATTATCTGGGAACTCACGAGCCAAAGCTGAGACATTTGTAGCTCGTTAGTAGCCTCTGAAAGCCGAACGACATTTTATGTAATCCAGAACACCTGTTCGCCATACAATAATCTTGACGGATTAAACCAAAACGTCCGCTCGAGAATCAAGACATTGCCAAATTTCGCAATACAAAATCAAGAGACAAAAGAGCTCCGTGTAAACAATCTACGTGAGGACATTTTGCATTGTTCTGCCCTTAAATCAAGACACTGGGCTGAACAAGTCACTCATTCACCATTAATTTTGTAACGTCCCAGCAATTTTTCCCGCAATTCCTCAAGCCACATTTGTTCCTTGCTTGACTACCAGCCCTTGATTAGTACAAGTGCGGCAACGATTCCCAACGATTCATCTTATGCAACAATCTGATGGAATTCACATGATTTTCATTAAATCACAACTTGGACTCTTGTTTCATTGTACACAACGTTGAGCAATATTAATGAATGAACAACTGACATTGTTATACTTTTATATTTATCCAAGTTTCTGTCATAATAATCTCTTGCGCGTCAGAGCGCCGCGCGCGGCGCTCTCTCTCTAATAAACTCATTTAATAATCATTGTTTCACCTGTCAAACACTTTTGCCACCAAATCCAGCCTTTTGCAAGTACAATTTCGCCACTTGCTCAATTTAAAGCTTATCTTAAATTTTGTAATTGGCCATATGATGATCTAGTGATAACAACACAAGCAAATCTGCAACAGCTGCTGCTAAATCCGCAGCTCCTGCTGCCACAGGTAATTTGGATTTTACCCCAAATTCGCTAATTGCATTCGAAGCCTTTTCCTTTCAGGCCAATATTACAAAACTTTATCTCAAAATTCGCTCCAAAAGTTGTCGATTCCATGTCCGCCGGCGCGCTTAAATAGAGACGCAGCAAGCAAGTGAATACTTCTCAAAGCGTCGTTAACTTACATTCGTTACCCTTTAATTCCTTCCAGCCGCAGGCTTCTCGATTACCGTTGACCAGCGAAGCGTAAGCGCGCGCAGCGCGCTGGCGCGCCGCGCCATTACTTTCGCTTCGATTCTTGTTACGTAAACACTCTTGATTTTTAAAGCTTTTTCTGTACACGCTACTGTAAATAACCATCAATTTTTCAACAACCCTTAACACGTCCGTGTGCATAGGCTAAAGTTACGTCATGTCATCCGAGTCCTCAGATGCATGCAACGAAATGCATGTGAACGTAAACAAGACACGAAATGGAATACATAGGTCAATGCACATTTCTCCAATTACTAACCTTGGCCAACTGGAAACGTATAGTCTCCAGTCGCCTTGTAATACAATCATAAAAACAAAAACTTGAAGTCTGTCGGCTGGAAAAATAGCCTCCGGCGTTTTGAAAAATTTCAAATCAACAACTGTTTTACAGCCAAGTGTGAATCTTCCGAGAACCTTAGCTTCAAAAAATGTAACTCGTTTCCATGGCTACATTGTTGTAGAGCGACTTTTAAAAATATTTCAAAAAAATACTGGAGAAGTAAATCAGTAATTCAGTGCTTCATCTCCAAAACTCGTTTTCAGTTTCATTTCGTAAAAGTAAAAGTTGTTGTTGCTCCAGCAGAACCTCCACAGTTTTTACGTTATCACGTGTAATAATTCATGTGGTAAAAAACTCAACAATGAACCTGCCTAACCTACCCTAACGTCTGTTTGTTTCATTCAAAACTTTTGGAAGCAAAGGGTTTCCGTCTTATCATCTCCGCCGTTTACCATACGGCCATCCTCCTCGTCCCACAAAAACATTACACAGAGAGATGTGAGAAACTTGAGGGCAGATTTGTCCAGGAGATTTTTTCAGCTGGAATTACTTTTATTCACATCTCACTGCAAGTCCTGGAACCAAGGTAAAGATGCAATGCTGCAGCTTATACATCATTGCATCATCATCGCATTATCCACATGTATCTCCAGCATCCTTTTTTTCCAGCAGCATTTTAATCTCTTGTTTCCATCTGCCGTGTGCTGACTGGAAAAGCATATAAGGAAATGAATGTAAATGAATAAGCCCGAGCTTCTTCTCATGTTTTCTTTCCCCTGATTATATTACCTGTGTCTTGTATAGAATAAATCAGCAGTCTTGAAATTTTAAAACATCCGCCTCACAGCCCTAAACAAATCGAGCGTTCGGATAAACGTACATTGAAAAGTAGTATTGAAAGCGGTCCTTTTTATATGCAAGATTTTTAACGCAGTGAGTATCAAATTCCGGTTCGTTTCGGTCTTTTCTATATGTACAAAGTATAAATATAAGAACTGACTGACTCAACTGTTGTGAGTGAATGCGGCGAGAGGATCGCTTTGATTTAATCTCATCCAGCTTCCTTGTTCTTCCGCCGGCTGCAAAGGCTCCTGCAGCGCTTGATTACTTTGCGTCTTCTTTGAAACCATTGTTGTTTCTTATTATTTCGAGAACCAAAGTCTGATCAACCGGAATCGCCCAACTTACCGAAAGTGAAAGGATTTCCACACAGTTTCTAGCCGTTAACTATGGCGAAAAACCTTCACAACAGTTCCAGCTGGTAATGCATCATTCACCGATTCACATTTTTAGTTACACACTTTTCCCGAATTTTAATTGCGACTTTTCTTGTTCCTCTTTGAAAAAATCCGAAACTGCCCTCCGAACCCTTTTCCTTCCCGAATCTGAATGCCATTAGAATCACAATGAACGCATGCCATTAATTTACACTACATTAGTCACTCCGAGTTTTGTATAAGCCTGGTGACCAACGGCTCGCCGCCCATTAAACCTTTTGCTTTGCCATTTAAAAAGCCCGTTTCACAAAGGGTCGACTTTGGACCTTCCGCAACGTCCATTTCCGTGTATATACATTTCAAAAATGGCTTGTGCGGCCGATGAATAGTTAATGTGGTTGAATTTATAATGATGGCCAGCTCCAGCACCCGACTTGGCCATTTTTAAAGCTTTTTATCCTCTCATGGTATTAATTACAATAGTGGACCAGCTCGTAAAGTAAAAGCGAAAAGCCCGGTGTTTTTACTTGTTCCCCGGGGATTTTTTACAGGTGAAGATCCCCATAACGATCATAGTTATAGTACAGTACACGCACGACGAACTGCGACTATTGTATCAACTTTTATGTTTGAATTCACAGAATTCACTCAGGGGGAAAGAAAAAAGTTGGAACCGAGTTGTTTCAGTTCATTACGTGTTTCCTATACACATGTACATGTAATTCGGGGCACTCGAGTGTAAAATACGCCAGTGCATATTCGCCATAAATTCAATCAAGTAAAATCAGCTTATTCTCCTTGACGTGGAAAAAGGTCGGCTTGAATCCAAAAGTCTTGACAAACTCACACAGGGAATCTGAACGTAACTTCATATTATATACATAGTTGATGACCATTGCATACAACTTCAAAAAATTTATGTCTCTGCCGATACGCATAATATCGAATTACATCGCTGGATATTCAGCGGTTCAAAAAATTTAATGGCCTTGGCCAATCTAGTAAAACTGAGATCAAAAGTATCGAGTTTTAAACAGCATAATTTTCACATAAACTAAAATAGTAAGTACAACTATTGATTCAAGCTGTCCCCTTGAAGCCTTGAAGGCCTATGGTTTGAAAACGCTTTAAAGTCAATCAAGGGTTACTTCCGGTATCAAAATCTCGAGTGTCATCTCGTCCAAGGGACCTGAGTACAGAAGCAGTGCTCATTTGAAATTGGATTCAACCTGCCTCAACATGGGCGAGGTTTAATCGTTTTTCAAAAACCTATTGATCAATGCTCATCTGAGTATTATCATCATACAGAGATATTAATCAGAACCAAGGAGGAAATGATCAACTGAAACATGATCTTCTTGCTCCAGTTCTTTTCAGAATTGAAGTTGCTGCGTACTTGGTTAATGGTTGCTCTGTTGGAACCTGATGGAAGAACTTCATTGATCAAAATCTAAGAGTAAAGAAGCTTCCATTTAATGTTCTCGTATTGATGAATCAGATTGTTGGGATTCAGAAATAAATTACTTGTTCAATAGATTTTTTTATAGTTCACACTTTCCCACGAGTTTTGTATCCAGGGAGTGATCAACAGGTCTTCCAGTTGCAGGACACTTGTTACTTGGCCGAAGCTCAAACCTCTTTAAAAGTTTCATAAAATTTTGACCCACTTTCTGGGTGTTCTCAAAACTGACCCGCTCAAAAACTCAATACATAATACGATTCTCTGGAAATAGCTCAAAAACTCAAATACATAAATTCGCAACAAAAGTCACAGCATCTGTCGCCCGTCCAGATTCCTGTAATAAATTATCCTTATCGCTGAACAGCATTTCATGTGTATGCGTTCATTTATTTTTTAGCCCAAATGCAATTTATTATATACTTTTGTACACTTTCTACGTCTGCATTCCCCCCATTAACTTTTCTTTGTCCGTCCGTAATAGCGCATTACATCTGCTAAACTAATTTCAACATCCCCTTGTGCAAACATAATTTTTTGGACAACTGTCACTGTCACTAACATTTCCAGCGTAATTCTATCATTCTCAAATTAGCCTTTTGCTCATTACTCAATGCTGGAAAAGCAGTTTCTCCTGTCGCTTCTCTGAATTCTCCAGGACATTTTTTCTCGGCGACCTCGAAACTGACCTACATTACACGGAATCGCCCGGTGTTTTACAAACCCGTCCAGATGCATTTACTGTGTCAGTCATCTTCTCCAGAATCTTTCTTGTCCAGCAGGACATGTATTCTCCAGAAATATTATTAACGCCTTTCCAGCTCCAATATTCCCTCTGGAGGCTGAACACCCCTGTTGTTTTTCCCATTTCACCCCCTTGAGCAAACGTATAGTTGCAATTGTAACATTGAATGCATTCTCCAGTTTTCTCTCCAGCGCTGCTGGCTGACTGCTGGACTCTGCCTATTGAAACAACCAGGAAAATATCTATTGACACTTGATTTATGTTCGCCTCCCGTCCTGAATCGAGCCAGCCGTTTGTTCATTTATTTTGTCCAGGCGTGTAACACATTCTCCATATAGGCTTCCATCGACTTGTTGTGTTGTAGTGTGCAATATCATATTATGCTTCTCCTGCTCCCCGCTTTGACTTTTCACAGTTTAAGCGAGGGGAGAAATATACTGAAAATGTTTCCGTATACAAACAAATGCACTGATTTCCCCAACTGGCTCCTTCGGCCGCTTATATACTTTGCTCCAGCTTCGACTTGCTAACATTTATCATTCGATTGTTCTTTCCCGTGAGCTGTCCATGTATCATAAATTGTCCATGAGCTTTTCAATTCAATTCAGTTCACCGGCCAGAGCATGAAGCGGATATTCAATATTGGTTTTGCTTTATTTTTCCGCCGTCAGATAATGTCCGTATTAGCATACACAATTCGATTTGCAACCAAGTTTGGTCCAGGTTCCACATTTTGTTCAATTCTCCAGTATCAAGCCACCCACCGGAAAATAAATCTTGCTCAGAACGGAACCAAAACAAAGGCTGTAACGTTTAGACAGCTGAAAACATAATCAAAAACCTGGAATTTCTTTGCATTTCTCCAACAGATATCTGGATAATTTTTAACTTAAACGATACCGTGTGAATCAAAATCGCCGGTGACGTTTTGGACGCACGTCTAATGGACGTTGTTCATGACTTCAACTTTGTTGCAACGTCTGCAGTTGTCACGCTGCGCTACGCAAGTTGTCAGACGCGTCATTAAACACCATGTTCGGAATCCGGCAAAAAATAAATACGAGAAACACATGGAAATATATGCTATCGAATTTATTTGTAATGAAGCTGGATGATAAATGATCCGTCCATATCCGAATTCGGGCGTTTGACTGTTTAAGTCGGCCGGCGGTTAAATTCGTATTTATTGCTCGTTTGGATTCCCAGATAGTCGTTTCTGAATCCAAATTCAAAGTTAATTTTTGTAGAAAACGTTTTTGCAGTTAGTTTGTCTTTAAAAGTAATAAAAGCCAAGAATTAAATAAGGCTTCGATCATTCAAGAACCACGTAAGCTGAATAACATAGCCAAAATCAATTTCAAGCTCTACAATTTCATCAAGTCACTGCTGTCATTGTCGTTGCTATTTCTTATTGACCTTCGCCTTGTTTTTGAAAACCAATAAAATTGGTACCTTACAAAATCAAAAGTAGCAGTTTTTTATTGATCACCTCAACATAACTCATTCGCAACATTTCATGCCCTTGATCGCTAATTTTTGCCAATTCATAACTACCTTGGCCTCTACCGCAAAGCGCGGATTTGCTCCATCATTTTCACGGTTGATTGAGCTCATTTCTTTTTTCAAGTTCCTGTAACATTTATTTAAACGTTAACAGGCACTGAAGATACCAATTTTTAGCGCCAAAATTTCGATTTTGCAAATAAGGATACACGATTCTGTGAAACCCCAAAATTCACCTGTCCAACCCGCACCAGTAAATCCAGGTAAACGAGAATCCAAAAGGGACTACCGTTAAAAGCACTAAAACTGTGACAACATCTTTACCTTTTTGTAAACTGTAAAAATGGCCACTACAAGACTACAAGGTGAAATAGTAAAATTCCTTGGAAACACATACACTTGAATCCCGTCCCATTCCACATCCCCTATTCTGGATAATTTTACATGTATTTTAAATTCAACTTTTATTACGTTCAAGATTCAACAAATGTTTCCGACAAGTGCATCTCCTCTCTCTACCGCTTTCACCATGCATTTCCTTTCAAGCTTTTTACCGCTTAAGTGGAATTTCATGTCAGCCACATATTACCCAATATTGCCGCACTTGTGTTTTGCAAAGCTCAGCCGAAATATATAAAACGTTCCGAATTTCCTCAATGGAGATACAACCAAGAATCGCTCCTTGTTACACATAAAATACTGAAACCATATACAAAAAGACCATTTGCTCCTGCAGCGCCATCAAGTGTCGTGTAATCTGATAGAAACTTTTCTCTATTTGCACACCAATAAAAAATCACCTACTTAACTTTAAACGTATTGCCCCTTTAGTCTCAGTCTCGGATTTTTTACGGGAATCTGCCATATCTTCCTCCATAACTTGCTAGTTTACCTTTTGGATTTATCCAAGGATTTACCCGGATATCCTTATTGCCTCGTTTCTTTATCTTTTAAATTGTACTCTTTTTCACCTTCCTTCCTTCCAGTGTGTCAAGCCTGTATCTAGTGTAACTTTCTTGTACAAAACTCCATGGTGTGACTTTGTTCCTATTTGACATTGACACCCTGTATGCGTTTCATCGGCAATACGTCTGTATTATGTCACTGGACATATTTTATTCACTATTCTTCTCACCGCATCCCATCAATCCAACTGTGAAACCCGCATATAGACACCCTTGACTGACTTGTTCGTTATAAAATATAAACTCACAGTTGTGTCAACTTTGAAATCTTTTCGCCTTCAATTGCCCAAGTCCAATGTAATTCAAACAAACTGTGAAATCCGCTTTGCAAGTTACAAGGTTAAATTGCTTCTTTAATATGCTCCATTAGTCACTTGTCGTTCGGTTCGTTTTGTATATTTATCCGGAAATCGGATTTGGGAAAATTTACCCGGGTCTTCTTGGATGTTTGCAGAGATCCGGATTTCGGTCTGTAAGGGAATTTTACAGCTTCTTTTTTCTACCTGAGGGACAAGTTGACATTTACACCTTGGTGATTTCAATTGATGTATTGCTTTGAATTAAAATGACTTTTTTGGGGAATCGGGATACATATATGCAATTTTTCCATGAAGAGAAAAACTATACTGTTCTTCTTCTGGGATTTTGTTCTATTCTTATAAGCAAGCAATTACAGGATGTTGATTACAATTTATAAATAGCGAACAAAACCTCCAAGCGGCACTAATTCAGAAATGTGTGTTCTAATACTGTGTCGGCTTTGTCTTTCAGCTCCTTCTCCAGCAATTTCCAGTTGAACGAGATCTTCTCCAGTCATTCCACAGTATTTACCAATTTCTACACGCTCTAAGTAATCGAAGCAATGTTTATGTATGTTAGTTGACTTTCTCGTGTTGAGAAACTCGCCTGGAGCAAATATGAAGGAACTACAAGACACGAGTAGTAAAGGATCAGCTCGTGGCTGAATATGCTGAATCCTGTAGACGGCTATTTTGACACTTGTGGCGCCAGCCTTAATAAAGCTGATGAATCTGCTCGTTTAAAGCCAAATAATACACATCTTCCCAAACTAATCTTCGACTATTGTTTCTATTTCGACTTTAGCGACAATTTTTTCAAATTCAAAATATATAGTCATATGCTGTTCACTTTAGTTTATTCATTTTTTGTCAACAAACATTTAAAAATCTTGCTGCAAAAATTCCAAGTCGTTTTACTGCTTGATATTTATAAATCCCGCACCTTATATTTAGTCGCATTCTGCTACTGTTTCAGTTCACTAGGTAAAACGTTTAAATCAAACGCTCGCTGTTTTGATTAAGCACCTGATTTGATGGCGTCAATTACACGTGATTATTATTCGTGACGTGCCCTTCATCCCCTCGCCTGGAGCGCGTGGAATTGAATCAAGCTTGAATCTTGTTTCCACTCCTGTATTCATAATCAATGTTCAAGCAGAAGCAGATCTGGATTACAGATTAACGTTAATGATAGGCAAATAAGCTTTTTGTCTCTCAACAAGTGTTTTATATGCTGGCATGGTTGAATCTTGTAAGGATTAAATGTGCATGAATTTTAAAATGTTGCTTCCTTTCGATTAATCAGAATACATTAAATTCGCTTTTTACCGGAGGCTCCACAAGATCAGCAATCAAAATCTTATGAAGAAGTATTTAAACGGTAGCGATTTCCTCTTCACCTGGACAAGTTATTGTAATATTTTCCAACTTTTGTAGCTTCTTGAATTTTCTGGACTTTACAATTGTTCTCCAGACTGCTCGAAAAATGCGGATGCTGAAGTCACTGGAACTGAATTTCAGTAAATGACTCCATCTCATGCTATTCTACCGCAGCAGCTTCTATATAAGACAAGATGATTGAATGATTATAATGATGCTTCAAACCACAGACAAAATGATGGTTTCCTGTATATTTTTCTTTATATAGTTCACTCTGGTTTCTTTCCCGAAAAATCCAGCTTTTGAGTTGTGAAGTCTACTTTTGCTTTATAGAAATGTTAGTTTGTTGATCTGTCCGTGCCACCGAAACATTAATCTTGATCTTTCTCCTGTTCTCTTTCTCAACTGAATCTTCTCAATTGTGTAAACCATTGAAAAATGTAGAGGCTGTTGGGCATGGTGTAAGGACTGTGCTTTAGATAATTCGCCTTACGAGCACTGCCCTGCCCCAACAACGTCATTAGTGTCTGCTGCCATGGCCAGTCTCATCTGTTATTCTCCAGCCAGAGACCATTTCCAAGCCGTACTTGAATTCAGCCTTGTTTCCTTGATTCACCCTGATATCTGCAAGATCTGAAATTAGACTTTATTGAACCAGCTTTGATTCCAAGTAATTTTGAAGAATTCCAGCACCCATAAAGAATGCTTCAACATGTAAAAAACAACGTCTTGTCCAGCTTTATCTACGAGCCAGACCGCGCGCAATTCCTGGAACCGTCCAAGTTGATGTAGGCGGGGCAAATGCCATTGTGTAATTATATCAATAGCCATCGAGCCTTAACTTGCATTCAGATGCATCTTCTGGAAAGAAAGTTAAAGAACGTCCAAACCCGTAAATATTCTCAACTGTCAACCGTCATCCATGTACAAAAACAACATTCCAGACTCGAGTAATTACTCGTTTAATTTCCACGTTCCAAGGTCTAAAATCTTCAAGTGCTAAGTTTCTTGAATGTTCAAAAAAATTCCAGCCCACTCTTATATACTATTTTCACCAAAAAGCCTTGATGAAGCATATTTTCACCCGTTTACAGCGCCCCCTATCAAAAAACAAGAATTGAATCCACTCGATGTCATGTCATCCAAAATCAATCCCGCAACTTTCAAAGCCGTCAGTTGCTCATTCTCTGCATTTTACACGGTCGTCAGTTTCGTTTTGACAACTTGTTTTTTCCATTCTTTTTCACACTATATTCCAGGCTTCCAGCTCATACATACATACTTTTCAACTTTCATCTTCCTCAATTTTCCGTATAGCAGTTTCTTTGTATTTTTTCAATTCTCATCCCACAACTCTGGTCCATACACTGCTTTTGAACATGACACGGAGAAAAACATTTAGAAAAACACGTAACATTCCCTCAGGCCATTTCTCCAGCAAAAGTCTCCAGCAGACATACGCACGCCGTCGATGCCGCCTCCCTGACGCACTCGTATGTATGTTGACCGTGTCAGTTTTGTGGTACTTATGCAGCAGTTGCACCAGAATCCAGCTCGACCTGGACCTACAACACTTGATTGTTTTTCTCCAGTCGTCCAAGGACTGTGTATTATATCACCTGCTGCTTCGCTCCATGATGTTAAAAGTTGTGTAGCTTTAAACTGCACAGAATGGAGAATGTATCAGCAATTGCCAAAGCTTATTTGTCCAGCTCTCAAGTAGTTCACATTGAGCATATACTCTTCTAGCTTTTGTCTATTGTTTGCGAGTGGTCTCAACAACTGAGAACACAGCCGCTCCACGGTTCATCCCATCCAACTGGACCATAACTAACTTGATGTGACATGCGAAAGAGACATGCCGGAAGATGGAAGTTTGGGAATTCTAGTTTCAGAATTTTTCATCTACTTCCAAAAAATCCCGGCGAATAAACCAAAGATTTTGAAGTCCAATTTGGTACTACCTCAGCTCCGCTAGCTCTGCTGAAGTCGTCTTCTTTCATGTTCGCCATTAGAAATCCAAGCCTTCTTTGTGTCCTCTCAGCTCCATCCAACTCCCTTGCTGAATAACAAACACTTTAATTACTTTTACAACCTTGAATTTCTTCACGGTTCCTCCTGGACAGAATAATAAGGCTCTCTTCAGGCGCGCTCTCGCCTTGGGATTCTCCAAGCGCACTTCAGCGCCCAGGCCCTTTGCGCGCGCGCCCTCTTGCGCAGCAACCTTCTCATGTGCCTGATATCCACTCTATATGTACGTCGACGTACATTCAATGTGCCTTTAAGTGCTCTGCCGAAGTTCTGGTGGACTGTGAGAGACTTGGACTTGTAGAGACTGTTGATTGTTTTCCTAATGGCCATTGCACAGTGTGTCTTTATGTACATACCAGCATGTTATTCCCATAAACTACATAATGGCGATATACAGCCACCACCATCACCATCCATTTCAAAGACGTCGTTAACAGATTTTTCCGAGAGAAAGAAAAGAAACAAGAATCGCTATATGAGTGTATTCCAAAATTCAAAGCCCTATTCGCTTCATTTTCTTCTCGGCTGATTTCTGCTGTAGAATCAGCCTGTCAATAAACGTGATTTAGGTCCAGGTGGACAAAGGCGCTTTTATAACCGGGCGGGGGTTCGGTTTTTGGAAAAAAGTCACCTTTGATGAGGACCACGAGTCCATTGCCCTGTTAATGTAGGAATTAAAAATACTATAATTTATATAGACTATGCTACACTTTCTGAGGTCTATGAATAAAAAAATAGCATAACCTAGAGATGTTATTTATAGGTCAGATTCTACCGCGCTTGGTAGAATAGCAGGTTCCATTGGCTTGAGGCTTCACGACAACGTCCTTGACAATAATTTCGCAAACTCGTTTCTGCAAACGTGAGGACATGTTTAAAATTCGTAGAATCCAAAAGCAGGGTTCAAGAAGCTGCTAATAAACACATGTCGGAAGTACTTGGCGTTTTGAACAAAAAGTAGCCTCACTCAATACAGTTTTTGTTCAAGTTGGTTCAGAATCGAATCATCGTTCTTCAGGCTCTTCCTAGGAACTCCACGTGATGTTTGTTTGTGAGCGGATCAGATATTTTTTAACTGTCGTCAGTCAGTCAGAGAAACCAAGATCGGGAAAAGTGTCAAACTTGCTACTTGTTCAACATACATTTTGTATGATGCTGCTCTTCTTTTTACGTGAGCCGCAAAGGTCCCGTAAAGGTAAACTTCTCCAGGTCCTCCAGGGGACGTCTCCTCAAATCCAACATTTTCCCACCTGTGTCTCATCAGCTCCCCATGACCTACATGTTTTCCCCTGTTTTCTTGATAACAGTTTATATGAGGTTTGTTCTACTTAAAGTACTCTATTTTTTCACATTACTTTAATTTTTCGTCACAAGAGAAGAGCTTTAAAAATGCTTCATAATTTTCCAAGTTCGCGCCAATTTCCTGGATATTTTAGTTCACCCGGGAGACAAGCCAGCCTTCTATTGGAAACCTGGAATTTTTGGAATCATGCGCTCAGCTCAGGTTTAGATACAGTTGAATATCGCAAAGCTTTTTTCTCCAGTGATTTCTCTGAATGTTCTCCATTATATATCCCATGCCGACAGCACTTTGATTGACGTCTTGACACCATTGACATGTATTGAGAAACATTCTCCAGCAAAGACACGTGATTTAACGTCAACCTCACATTGTATATTGAATTTGTATTTTCCTGTATTGTAAACATTTTTCTCCAGACAGCAACGTTGAAATCAATCTGTCACAAAAGACCTTCGATTTTGATGAACAATGCAGACCTGAGAAATTTCTTAGAAATTTTGTAAACGTGATGTGAATCTGCCTGCAAAACCTGGAGATGTTCTGAATTTTGCTGAATTTTGCTCATGTGTATAAGTTTGCTAATAATTATTTTCAACGTTAAAATTAACAACAAACGCCCATTTACCAAAATGTACACTTTCTTTATTGAATCCATTAAATAACAACACAAATCAATCGTTTTCGATGTACTTTTAGGAAATTCACACACCTCAAACTTAAATTAACCCTTGGCACAAGTAATTCACCTTTTCCCACTCACTTAACCACTATTTGAAATTCTACTTAAATTCATAACCAACTGTTCAAAATAAGTACAAACTTTTCAGCTTCTTGCAAGTTTATATCAATAAACTCGAGTCACGAGGATGTGCTATTCTAGCCAACTAAACTAGTAGACAAAGATCTATTCAATCAACTAGAACCAAAGAAATACACTTACATTCTCGAACATTTTTAAGCAACAACAATCAATCATCCATAACCAACTGTTAACAGCACTTATATAACTTACTACTACAATTCTTATGTGACCTTATAAATATTTTACTTTGTTTCTATCATCAGCACATTAAGAGGAACTTTCAAGTTGCATTTGCGATTATGCTCATTATTGCATTGCAGTTTTTGTCAAGGTTTTGACCGATATTTTCACCTACATCTACTTCATATCGTTGTTGACGAAAATATTAATTACAATTTCTTTTACCACTCACTAAACACCACACCGCAATCATCATCATCATCATCATCAGACATTATTGCTCTCGTTAAAAAAGCTAAAGCTTAAGCTTGGAATCAAAAACCCGCTTTTTGGAATGCTTAAAAAATCACAATTTCAATGTAAAAAATCAATCCCTGGCGTGATTAAACGTGAAACGCTTTTATGCATATAATATTTTTGTCCAGGTGTTTTCAATCAAGCTTGATTGCCTGAGGCTGTTGAATCTTTTTGAACCGGTTACAAAACTGCTACTGATTAAGTTACATATAGGGAGCAGGAAGGAGCAAAATCTATGCAGAAGATAATCACGCGATCAAAATAAAGACAGTCAAATTACAGAATTAATTGCAAGAGACGTGAAATTTACATGTAATTAACGCTAATCCGCAAGATTCAACCTGACACCTGTTCTCGATTACTTGGCCCTGTGATGATGATGATGATGACGTCCACAAGATATGTACACAAGACTATTTAAATAGGCCTAAAAGACTATAACTATGTTAGCATCTATAGAAATTATCATGATTACAGTTTTGAGGAACTTTCGTTGACGGCCGGACCTCGCCGAGAAGACGGACGAGGACCGGTTCATTGTCATAAGTGTTTGAATATTCATAGGACGAAATACATGTCTTGAATGCATCAATCATCATAGGAAAAAGCTTTAGTTCTTTTGCTGATACGTCTATCAGATATTCCATGATCACATGTCCGTAGTTTATATAGCAGCAAATAATTATCAGTAGTTTGGAAAAATTATCAAGCTCGAATACAACACTCTTTTCTCACCTATAACGCTTTTTGAGCAATCTACGACCATTTAAAACACCGGGACCCTGAGGGCCCTCCATGGGACCTTTACTTGAACTTTAGTGACAACAACTTACGCGGAAGTAGCCTGAGCAGCTCCTTTTTTCTTGGTATGAATCTCAGTATGTTTGGTCATATGGTCCTTGCGAATAAACCCCTTGCCGCAAATATGACAGTTGAACGGCTTTTCTCCAGTATGAAGACAAAGATGGCGTCGGAGGTCCGTCTTGTGATTAAACTGTTTGGGGCACAGTTCGCACTTGTATGGCTTGTCCGACCCGTGCTTAGCGACATGATCTTTGAGCGCTGGCGCTTCTGGAAACCGTTTGCCGCACTGTGTGCATCTGAAAGGCTTCCCGCCCGCGTGAGAACTGTTGGTGTGTTGAGTCAAGTAGCAGGCTCGAAGAAACGTCTTGGTACAGTCGGGGCACTTGAGGACTCCGCCTTCAGAAGGGGTCTCCGGAGGGGTAGCAGTTGCCCCATTTTGTTCCCCCGGGCCCTTTTTGGCCCCACGGGCCTTCCGGACTGCCTTCTTTATGGGCCTGTTGTTGTTTTCCGTCTGAGAGGAATTGGACATGTTGGAGGCTGTCGAGAGTGTTGAAGTTGAGCATATGGATTCTGGCCGCTGTGGCGAAGAGCCTGAACCATTACTTCGAGCGTCGAACCCATCCAAACTTGCGTCACCGGGGTACATGAGATGCTGCTGGCCCTGGTATTCTGTTCGAAGTTCTTCGGGAGTCGAAGCAGAGTGCATGTTGTTAATGGCGTTTGCGTCGTCGTAAGCTGGTGGTTCTCCTTTGAGCTCCACTTTAATATTATTTACATCGACTTCGTCGGTGGTGTTGTAGCTACCATTGGTGGCGCCCGACGGATGAGGCTGCGGCGGCGGGTTCGGAAGTGGCGACCCCGCCGCCGATACCCCTAAAAAATGACCGGCCCGGTTTTGTTGATGAGAATTAGGACTGGTAGGGTATGGCGACAGCCCATTCGGTGCTGGAGTGTAAGCCTGAGAATCATAGTGTGAGAACGCCACGCTACTGAAGGGTGGCAGCGGCGCTGCCGCTGAACCATTGGGGTCACCGCCAGGAGTGGCAGAGTAGCCTCCGTATAGCGTTGTTGGCACTGATGGAGACGGTACCGAGTTGTAGGGGTTCGGCATGCCTTCGTGGTTGTAGCTGCTCGAAAATGGCACTGGAGGATGCAAGTGATGTGGATGAGGTGGCAGGAAGTTGTTGGATCCGAAGCCGCCATTGTACGGTGATGGACTGCTGAATGGAGGAGGTGGAATGTTGTTGGGCGAGGAAGCCGGATGAGGCGCCTGTGGAGGAGGACCTCCGTTCGGGGGCCCGCCATAGGGTCCGCCGTTAGACTTGGGCCTTGGGTCCATTTGCTGCTGCGGTGGTGTTGAGGGCCTTTCACGTTTCATTTGCGGACTAGGAGCTGACGAAGGTGGTGGGGGTACTGCTGGCGGAGGGTCACCAGCTGAGGGCCTGGAGCCCGACTTGCCATTCGGCGTGCTGTTGGTATTGGCCTTTTTTGCTTTCGGTGGTGGGATGTCTTCAACGGGTTCGCCTTTTTGTCGCACCGAATTCTGTAAAACAAAGAAAAGATGTTTAAGCTTTTAAAATTTCCAAGAATCATAAACTTGTCAATCAACCAGTTCACAGTTGAACCACAGGAAGCAGCCTCTAATGACTTCAGACTAAAACCTCTAATGACAAAACGCCACTCCCAAGGTCTCATTTGCTTAATGAATCTCCAACCCTTTGAATTTCCCGCTCTTGCAAACTATCAAAACTAAACGCTAAATGCTACTGAAACAGACCTCAAAACGTACCTTGTGCAACGTCGTCCCATAATGTCGCTTCAGATGTCCACTTGAAGTAAACCACTTGTTACACGCTTGACAATTGTAGTTCTTGGGCCTCTTGCACTCGCCGCCCTTCCATCCTTTGGTCTTCTGCGTCGGAGTCGCCACAGCAGGCGAATCTTGTCCCATCTTCGGAGTCCCCATCGCCGGTGACCTCATGCCTCCAGGCGACCTTCCTCCAGAATCGCTCCCATTACTTGGCCCATTTCCATACCCCGGTGGCCCACCTGGTTGAGGTCCCGGGTACCCATTCGGTGACCCATGTTGTGGTGGTCCATTACCCATCTGAGGTGGTGGTGGACCTCCGGCAAAAGGCTGTACCCCATGAGGTGGGGGCCTACTATTTTGCTCATATCCGTTATCCCCCTCACCATGACTTCCGCCGCCCCCTCTCCCAGCATCTGACAGAGGTCCCTGTTGATGCTGAAGTGGGTACCCGTTTCCGGGGTGGTGATGTGGGGGTGGTGGCGGTACTCCGTAGGGCGGAGCATGCTGTTGCTGCTGCTGTTCACTCATCCAAGGCTCTCCCCACCCGTTACTCCCCGCCGGAGGTAACAAGGGTGGCAAATACGGCCGATGGAAAAACCCTCTGGTATCCCCCTGCCCATGTGGGTTGTACACATGTACTTTATGGCTGTCCAAATCCAATATGGCGTTTTCTCTCTCAGGACCCCCTTGCTGTGGGGGCGGTGGAGGGGCCGGAGGGTCATATTTGCCGTGATCGCTGTTAGGCTCGTACATGAGGTGATGGTGAGGAGGAGGTGGGTGGTGTGGGGGCGGGGCGAGACTCACGTGGTACTGTGGCATGGGCGACGTGTACACACCGCCATGATGATGATGTTCGGACATCATTGGCGGAGGCGGAAGGTACTGCGACCTTTCCATTCCTCCGAACTGTTCGTGATGGGTCAGGTAGGTTGCTCCTGTCGTGTCCACTGGGGACGGCGATGTCGTCGAAGTTATGCCAGCACTTCCAACGCTGCTCAGACTACTCACACTGCTACTGCTATGTATTCCAGATGACGCTGAACCAGGTCCTGTGCTCACAATTGTGTTGATACCAAGTCCACTACTGTCTTGCGATGCCCATCGACTCAGTAGGTTCTCTTTGTGATAGCTCAGATGCACTTCCAAACTCTTGCTGCTCTCAAACATTACTCGACAATCTCCGCAATAGAATCCTTCCGCAGGGCTTCCAGAAGCTGAAGAAGACGCAGGAATAAAGGTATCGAAATTCACGAAACTTGAAGTTTCTCCAGGCGATGACGTAATCAAATGATGATGATGATGATGATGTTGTTGTTGTTGTTGATCATGAAGATGACTCAGGTGGTGGTTGTGGAAAGCTGTTGCCATAATCGAGAGCTTCCAAAGTCCGCACTATGTCATCTTCTTCACGACGGCTACGACCTAAAAGAGAAGAAGCAAGATCAAATTTTAAATTTTGAATTCACCGCCAACAAACTTTTTCACCTCTTGGCAATCGATTCTTGAACAGTTTAACGTGTTAAGTGAACCAAGTCATCATCTTGCCTATTTCCTCCTTCAACTTATTTTGAATTTACGCCAGCCAGGTGAGCCAAGCACGACAAACTTCAAGGCCTCCAATTACACATAACAACATCCTCTCAAAATTTTTCACTTCTCCGGTCAAGGCTAAATCTTTTACAGTTTCACACAGGATTCAACTCCACGCATCATCTTTTACAGTTTCTCGCATACACACACACGTAAGTTGCTAAAAGCTTCATAAAATTCCATGTCCAGACTGTAAAAGCTCCGTTAGTTTCCTTGTCTATTGTTGTCCTTTTCAGACAGTCATAAAATTGTCTCCGAGCCTTGTATTTAACACGCCTTTATGTACATCACCTCGTACTGTTTGCGAATATTCGCCAATTTCGCAATTCCATTCAACAACTCAGAGGATCGAGCTGGACATGCCCTGCAATGTACAAAATTTTTCCTCCACGAAATATTTTTCCTGTCCAGCTAAACTTGGAACACCCGCGAATTAATAGCATGGAAAAAATACATGACAGAGTGCGAGTGCGAGACGAAGAAAAAAAACATTTGCCAATTTTACGACCAGTTGGACACACATTCCTAGTTGTGACACAGCCGTTTAACATACAACAATGATGGCAAAGCCTCTGTCACGCACGGATGATTTGCTGGAGAAGGAATATTAAACTGGATTTCGCAATCCTTTCTCCAGCTCCAGCAATAAAAATTTGCCAAAATCCCGTTAGCTCATTTCATCTTCCTCATCCTCTAAGATCGTTAAAATTTTCGTAATAAAATTCATCTCCCTGGCTTCCATGAATGACTGCTTATAACACACACACCTGGAGAAAATACAAGATTTGCTACTAGCGCCATCTGGATTTTCTTAAATTTCCCAAAGAGGAATCCATTCAGCCCATCAATCAATTTCAACTGGAAACCACCACTTGGTTAACAAAGCAACGTGTCTCTGTCACTCGAAGCCGAGCAATCGTCAATTGTCCTTGTCGTTTCTGCCGAATCCGTCGCTGTCTCTTATAAAGACGTTTGTACAAAATACACGCAAGACGATTCAATCTACGTCCAACTTTTACACTTTTACCGTCCCTGCCGACATTGCTTTGAAGCCAGAAGTTGGACAAGCTTTGTTTCCAGCCGATTTACACTTTTACTCGAGAATTCAACGAGACATTGACGTACGTAAAACCGTTGTCGAAAAAAGCTCTTTGCTTCTTCCAGCTCCAACATCTTTGCAATGCTCTCGTTTGAAAGCATTTCCTAGAGCCACTCTTCCCGTTTACGTATGCATTCAACAGCAAATTCAATTTTTCCCTTCTTTACTTGAGCCAATATAGCCTTCCCTTCAATAATGCAGTCAGTATCACAACAACTTTGCCATTTTGTATAGGCGAAGCCTATACAAAACCTCGCAGAGGTAAAGAAATCAATGTGAATTTATCACACGGAATCAACATCAAACGCTTTCAAGAGTTCTTCATGTCGTCGAAACAAGATGCACGTCAGATAACGTTCGACTTGTCGTTAATCGATTCTAACTCGTTGCTAATTCAGCTTTCTTTGTGGCCCTGACCTTCCCCAGCAGCTCATCAGCAGGTTTATCTTGCTTGTGCTTTCTTGAAATTCCAACTTCTCAAAGCAATCAGGGATTGCCAAAATTAGCGCCAAAATTTAAAAACGACCCATCAAAGTACCCAATCCACAAACCAAATTGTTCAGCTGGATATAAACGTGTATCTCCAGCCAAGCGTTTCAGGCTAACTGTCAAGTTATAAAAATAGCCGCTTGCACTATGGACATGTGTCCATGTATGTTCAACAAGGATCGACAATTTTGAGAACAAGTTATTAGCCCGTCTATTGTTGGAACAATCAGTCGACATTGTTGTCCAGTTCATTCATTTTCATTTACAGCTTTTGTTCTTATAGTCCTTTTGTGCTCTTGTTATTTTGCTCACGGCTGCTTGAAAGTCTCCAAATAAACTTACTCCTTGAAAATACTTGCTCCCTTATCTTGTTCCATTCTCCAGTTCAAACCAAGCTCTCCGAAGAACATAAATTCTGAACATATTTAATCCCTTCCAAAGGTAAACATTCTATTATCTCTTTTGCTAATCCATAAACGTACTTCTTGGAAAGATGGAAAATTGATAAAGCTGACTGAATCGTTCCTCACACTCTCTCACGCGCCGCTCGCTACAACTTCAATCCCAAAATGTACTCACCAACTCGAAGCGACTTCCAATGCACTTCGCTCGATCGCAGGTCCCAGGCGCGCACTCTCCTTACTTCATAGCGCGCCAACTTTTTGACAGCAGGTCCAAGCGTCCTTGGACGCTGTAAGCGCACTTTTCCAACTTGTGACTTTTTTTCAATATATATTGCTTCTTCCCTTTACTTTTGACAGTTTCAGCACCGACCGATTCGGATCAATTCTCAATTTGAAGTTTTTAAAACTATCACAAAAAAATCTCTCTCACTCGCGATTCAAAAACTGTAACAAAAACTTGACAAAACCAAAAAACGTTCACACAACACTTAAGCGCTAACATGTAAAAGCAACGTGTTTTCGCCGCCAAGGGCTGCTTGTGAATGGTCCTGGCAGATTCAAGGTTGCAGGAGATGCTGAGTTGCTGCTCCTCTCGTCGAAACGGTATGCAGCTTCCACAGATTTGAACGAGGGACGAGATGTAGTTTCCATATAAGCTTTCGCTCTCTCTCGTCTCTTTCTCCAGCAGCAACAGAATCCAAAGCGTTCTTATGGAGTTTCCAATGGATTTCACAACGTAAACACTGCTAATGTAGGACGGCAAAGAAGAAAAAGGGGGAACTGATTTTGTTCACAATTTCCCTCCGTTCTCCAGCAAGCAAAGCTTTTAGAGAGAATGCAGCTACAAACACAGCATCTCGCTCCAGTCTTCTCCAGTCAACACATTTTCTATTTCTTCTCTCCCCTTTACTTTACTAGCTTTTGCATAGAGTTTTGGTTGTGTGTATTTACTACTACGTCGTAGTCAGATGAGCTTCCTACATGTTCCTATATAAAAGTACATGGAATGAATGCACAAAATCCACCAAAACCTATATAGACAATTTCAAAGGACTTTCTTCTTCTAATGCTAACAAGTAGCCTGATTTTACCAAGAGGAGCAGAAAAAACTTTAGATTGCATCGACAAACCATCGAAACTGCGGAGGGACAACCAGAGGTTTTGTGCATACACTTTTGGACGCGTTGCATATATATTGAGTTTGTTACACAAAAAATATAAGGACTTTCCCCATTTCCCTTTGATGTTCCTTCCGTGTAATTGTAAGAGAAGAATAAGAAAAAGCAAGAAAATGTACAAAACAGCATCGAAATTGTACGCAATAAGAGGGAAGAAGCCAGTGGAACAAGGAACAAGTGAAAAAAAACCAGTTTGCTTCATTGCGTTTAATTTTATATTGAATCTTTTTAATTTTGAACATGGTTGGATTCTATCGGTGAAAATTCGCAAAAATCCAGAATGTATTCAATCGGACATTTGTTTGATCTTCAATGAGGAGGAATCGGACAGAGACTCCTCCGTCCAACCAAGTATCAATCCGATGGATCAAACAACATGTCGACATTGATTCCAGAAAAAGCCCACAAAAAGCCGTTTCGCATATTGACACACTACAATTTCAGTCTACCTTGATCATCGAGAGAATTCAAAGATCAAACGCTCGTCGAAGACCAAAAGTAACGCTGTTGAAATCGAAGGGCTCTGGAAGACATCCACGTACTTCTGACTTCAGAACGTACAAACTGCTTAGCTCTCGACGACTTCCAAGTCCTCAAGTCTTCACATCTTTGGTAACCACCTCCAGTTCCACCTGTTTTTGGCGAAACTTGCTGAATTGAAACCATGTGGCCCTCTTTCCCACCTACACCTGTACTTCAAGCCCCTGACCTTCTCCCAAGTTGAAGTTAAAACCCAACCTAAATACCTTAGGTCTGAAGTACCCACACCCAACCCAACCTTCTTTCTGACCTTCCATCCTTTTTCGCAACCTTCACAAGAAACCTTCCCCACACACACGAGCAACCCTGTGGCACGGGACAAAATTTCATCCTTCAAACCATGGATGGATCTTGTGGCCACCCGATGATGCCCATGAGAAAAGAGGTCTGCCCAGAAATCTTTACCTTTTTGCCTGCCACCACCACGTCCCGTCCCGTTTCTGCCGCACAATTCACAAACAACCTTATAGCCCGATAACCTACAAATATGAACCCTTATATTGTCCGTCCAAAAATTGGGTTTTTATCCACCAAATCAGCCTGGAAATGGGTTCGACCTTTTATGAAATTTTCTCTGTCCCTTTTACTTTCTTGCAAGGGTTGCAACAGGTTCTATTGAATTTTGCGAATTCCAAAAACTGCATCTGCATCGCTTGCATTCTGCCAGAGCACAACCTGAAATTTCACAATTTCCATCATTTCTCAATCTTGTGGATATAGGTCAACCTTCTGTGATCTCCTCACAAACATTTGATCCTCGAGATCTTACGCCATTCTTTTCAGTTCCAGCCATTGAAAAACAAGACCTGGACAAGCACAACGTCATACACAAAAGTATCATAAAAACAGCCATGATTATTTTGCTCACAGCTCCTCGTCCCTTAAGGCTCCTCATCAAGCTCATCTTTGAATCTCCAAGTTCTCCAGTACGTATGTATTTGCCATACACGCAATTGCCGAAATCTTTTGTCCAGCAAGAGCCAGCCGTGGCTGTTGATGAGATTCCTGATCTTCCTCATCCGCATCTTTGTTGCCCTTCTGGAACAGCATGCCTCTCATTGCTATTTACTCTCTATCGCATTCTCGCATCTTTCTCCAGCTCTCTCAACAGCTCTCTTCCGCCTTGCTGGAGAAGAACCAGCTAATTCTCCAGCAGCCGCCTTCTTCTCACTTGGTTCCTCCTCAGCCATCTTTGCGCTTATTCCGCGCCGCATTGCTCTGCATGCCCACTTCAAGGGCCTTCCGGGGTACTTACATACCTTCGAACTTAAACCCTTGAAGGGTATACTCTCCTTGTAGTACATGTATCCAGGAGCCTATAGGTCAAGTACTAGAAATCTTGCACCATAAGAACCTTGGCTCCATATCCAGCAATTTTATATTGCAACTTATCGCAACAATTACAAAGTGCCCTGCTCCAGGCAAAATCATTTTGATCAAAACTCATCATCAGTGGTACTCTGATAAACGACTTGATCTTCCATCTCCTCCGGTCGATTCCAGCACTGATTACGATTCAAAGACTTGTATTAATCAAGGGCCCCTTTCAACGTTCAGTCTACACCAGTCAACCAGAGCAGCTGCTGCTGCAATACTTAAGCTGGCTATTTGCTATTAAGGTTCCAGCCAACAATCTTTGATCTCTTGCCATTAGCTATCATCTCCAGTTCTCCAGCCCTTGAACAAACTGATATGTCCCGAGGGCAGATGAGGAGAGATCAGTTCCAGAATTTCACTCGCGTTACAGCATAGAAATCTTGCCAATATTTTTGAACCTCCATTCTCCATTTATCAAGCTTAAAAGTTTCAAGTTGAAATAAAAACATATTTTGCAGGTTTTGAAATCCAAGGTAAATTTTAAGCGATAAATAAGACTTCTTACTCACCACTTTGGGATTCTTTTCTTCTTGTTTAAAATCTCCCCCCTTTGCCACCCCTTAATTCCCCCTCAACCCCCTCCCCACCCCTCCTCCCCTTCACTTCACTTCACGCAATTTACATTCAACTTGTTCCTTATTGATCAGAGCTCCTTTATGTATTTCTAATGCACTTTTCCCTGGATAAAAAATCCCATACTACTGAAACTGCATGATGCATACTGCATCCCCCAAATTCGGTCTTTTTTCAAACGAAAAGAGAAGAAAAAAACTCGCTTCATTTTGCCTTGGGAGAAATGCACTTTTCTTGTGCTTTTAATTCACCCCCGTCCTCCAATTTCCCTCGCCTCTTTGCATTCAAACGTGGGTTGGTGGTGGTTGAATTCAAAACCAAGTCTGTGAAGTCTGTCTGGATTCTACAAGTGCTGGAACGCATCAAGATTTCAAAATTTTACATGCAATTTGTCTACCCCCGTGAAGTTTTTCAATATATTTTTTCTTCATCTAAATTAAACTTATAGAGGCAAAGACATTTAAAATTTCAAAATCTGCTTTCACCCAGCACCTTTAAACCTGCAAAATTCAAGGATTCCTTCAGTTCTAGCCCCAAAAATTATTTTTGTCCAGTCTCCCCTACTGGAAAAAGTTTCGCTTCTTCCGCATACATTTTCCTATAATATTCTTCCATATATACCTTCACCCCCTTTAAACAACATTGAAATGGCCATATACTTCTTTACAATTTACGTTCCATCGCATCATCGTCATCATCCTGTCCTCTGTATATTCAACTATTCAACAATACTCCAGGCAGGCTTCCAGTTCAAGGTTTGCAAGCCGCCATTAGCCGTACATACGTATATATATCTACGTGCTGTTTGTCCTGCTGGAGGCCTGGAAAGAAGCTGGAAAAGAAAATCATTGCTTTCGAAGCCTACGTTTTTGTTGTCCTACGTTCCTGACTGCTCGTTATATTCCTTCTCCCCCTTTTCGAAATTCAACCAGTGAACCATGTCTCTCGAAGCTTTCACATGTTGAATCACAACAAGCTCTTCTTCCAGCTTCTCCAGCCGAATTCTCCAGCAAAGGAATAACGCAAATACGTACATGTGCGTACGTTAAATACACTCCTGTACCTTCTCCTTCAACCAACAACTGTAAAAGTGCCTTGAAAATTCAAGCAGTTTTACTAAAAGGTAACGTCAACAAGCCCAACATGTTCCAGGTCTTGGAAATCTGGAGACTTTTGCTGGAACAAAGCAATCAATGCAATCATTGCGTACGTATACATTTATATACATAACTACATATTCGTCAACGTAACAACATTCATTGGTAATGTAAACGATGACTTTTCCTCAAAATTGTTTAGCTTGTAAATTAGAAGCGCTCCGCCAGGTACCTGAAGAACTCAAGAACTTCAAGCCTCAAGTCCTCCCAAAGGCATGGACAAGATACCAGCAGAATTTATGTGAATTCTTATGCTCTTTCCCTCTTATCAGCATCAGCGTTTTACGTTGGAAATCGCTGATTTCTATGTCTGTCTGTGGTTACCGTGCTATCATCACTAAGCAAAAGTCCTTTTATGGCGCATTTTCAAATTCTCTAATCTATTTGGCAATAGCCACGACGACAATGACAAAAACGACCATTCAAATGGACCAACACAAGAAGAAGCAATCGCTTTTAAAAGCAACGACCAACAAATCTCGATAATCTCAAACCCATTCTCCAGATTGCGCAACCATCCTCCATGAAGTACCAACTCGAACAAGAAGCTCACGGAAGACACATACACAAAACACGTACCTGAGAAAAACCAACAATTTTTATTATGTAAAGTACGCCAGTTTTTACGGTTCTGTCTCTTCTTCTCAATAGCTGGGTCGCCGTTTTGCTTTTTCTTCCTTTGCCAATTGTATTGTATTGGAATCACGGCAAAAATCAACACACAAAACCTATAGGCATTTGCCCTATCTTTACCTACACGAGAATTTCTTCCTGAATAAGAAAATACGCTGAAACTTCTTCTCGAAGTTGTCACCAGAGCACGATTTTTAAACCGCCGCGCAGCCCTGTCCAACTGCCAGCGAAGTACCTGCAATCTCTTCAAGTCTTCGACGCTTCGTAACAGAACGCTATTGAAAAGGTAAATAGATGCAAATCTGTCTGCTTCCATCGGATAATTTGATCACGGCGGGCATTACAAATT
>JAQGBJ010000441.1:0-41605 GCA_034698345.1 Sphaeridia pumilis | reverse complement strand
GCTCACGCCTATTGTCAAAAGCCATGTGACGGACCACATGGGCCACGAGATAATGATGCAATTTTGTCGTAAAATTCGTCCCCCCAAACACATTCAACAAACCTGATTGCAGGGGGAAAGAAATGGCAAAAATCAAACCCACCATATGAGATGCAGATGGAAGGCGGACATTTGCTGATATTCCATCCTCCGCCGTTCTGTACCTCCTCATGATTTACTACCTTTCCTTATTTGGCGACTCGTCCAACCAAATTACATTATACTTAGTTGAGCCCATTATCAGCCAACTGTCTGCAGTTCACCTCTTTTTCACATGCTCGCTCCGTAATGATCATTACTCCAACATACACAACACATCACCAGTCATCAGACTCTATCAAATACAATGCACATCCCAAAGACCAAAACAAGTATGCCACAATGCGTAGGCGGAAGCAACAAGAAATCTTTCTCAAAGATACTTGTAGTCAAATCCTTGGACCAACTTCCAACTGAACAATCCTTACAGCCCCAACAACACCAACACTCTCGACAGTCATCGCATCCATTCGAGTTCAGGTGGAGCAAGGAAATATAATTATGGCGTCAGCCAGCAGCAGCAGCAAGGACGTACCTCCTTTCAGTGGCTTCTTATGTAGATTTCATCCAAGAAATACCATTGTTAACCTCAACCCTTCCCCTAATAGAACATGGCATTTTCAACAAAAACTTATCTCGTCCGCCAAACTATGCGACAAGTCCAACAATTCTATTTAGTCCGTCCTTGCATTATTCGCCGTCCAAGAATTCTTCCTCCACAATCCGCATAGACTTTCTCTCCTTCTTTCTCTTTCTTCCCAACACCAGTTTACACCAAACATTTAGTCCAACAAAAGCACAGGACACAAAAAGACTCGTATCATTTTCTCCTGATTACTGCAGCTTTCCTCCACTACTTTTCTACTAGTTAAATTACCAGCTGCTTCTAATGGTGCCCCAGCCATGTCTACGTGTATACTTTACAATCCCTCGCCGGTGATAATGAGAGAACAACCGCGTATCTGATTCACAAAGGGGCTGTTGTCTAAGCTGTAAAGCTTACTCAGACTGAGTGAGATATCACAAACTGTCTCCTGCATTCAACACAATTCATGTTCCTACTGTTGCCTATATATACTACTTTTTACAAGTCCATCATACCAATTCACTACACAACCTCAATACAGATCCTTCTTGCAGTATCAACCATCATACACAAGGAAAAACAAACTCAAGCTTTCACTTGAATACCCAAACAGACAACTGCCAAATTCCCTCATGGTTTAGCAGCCTCAATTCTGCAATTACATTATTCTCCGTAAACAAGACATTGCCTAAACTTTTTTATCCTTCCAGTTTCCCCCAAGAGCATTTCACTCGCCTAAATCCAATTGAGAATAACAAACTCTGATTGAACTCCCCCCAAACTTTTAAAGAGCCGCTTGAATGAAACACTGACCTAAACCGATAAAAATGACCATAATAGCATGGAGTAGCGCACCGGCAATTTTTCGAATAAAGTACTACTCCCATTCTTTCCGTTTCAGCCAGGCGTCAGCAGCATCAACGCCCATACTTGACGTTCTTCCTTCGACTCCTGGCAACCTCTTAAGATTGTACTCCAGCTCCCTTTTTGATAACATGACTACGTCGCATATCGACCATCATAAACAATGTACCAGCTCCGTAACCACTCGTCCAGGTGAACTTATCTTCCTTGATCTATAACTATCAACTTTTACAGAGCATCTAAAAAGCAACCTCAAATTACCGCAGGACATTGCCGCACTTTTGCCTTTACGGCTTTCTCTCCTCGCTCTCTCCATTCCAAACTATATAGTCTGTGAAAGCGAGCTTTTTATTTAATTTTGTACACTTAACGCTCTTTGACAGCACAAAGACCAGAGGCGTGCCTCACACACAATTTCCCCATGTTCTTGTACACCATGTATACAGTAATAATGATATTTCAACAACAAAAATTCATTCACCCAGATGGCGGCAAGTCAGCAAGTAAGCAGCAGTAGCATTTGGTCCGCAGTTTATGCCACTAAAAGTCTTGCAAACATAGACACGGTTCAAGGCCTAGCATTCAATTTAGACTCTGTCGTATTTTCACTTTTTACGGCATCCCCTTTACACCCTCCGTCACATGTAACCAACTCCACCAGTCCCTTCTTGACAATCTCCAACCGCTCTCACAATGCATGCAGAGGAAGGTGGAAAAGTGCCACAAAGCTTCGCTTCCACTGGAAAAAGATACACTCTATTCTTAGGTGAAGAAGAAATAAAAATTTATGTCACCTCTTTACCCGAGCATGACTGCCTCAGAAAGCAATCTTGTTTGATCAAATGGTCTATTTTTACGGACGAATATTGCCTACATAAGCTACTACTCCCGCACTCCCTTTCCTATACTTCGCCGCCCTTCATTGTTTAGTCTCTCACTCGTCTCCTCACCATCCATATTCACTCAAACAACTTTGTATTCTCACAAATGCCTTTCAAAACTAACATCAAACAGTCCATAGCCGCATTATATATGACCACAAAAACAGACATTACATAACCGGGCATGAGTACATCTCCCAAGCGGCGCAAATCATCGAGTGTACTTCAGCCTGGTTAATAGTCAATTAAACTGCAATTATGAGCTCACAAATGTGGTTTTTTGGCTTACATGGATCCGCTTTTACAAATCTGTCCATGTCTGGTGCTTCGAGACTATATAGAGCCGTGTTTGCGATTCGGCTTTGCGTAATCCTCGATATGTACAGGGAACACCAAGCTGCACCAGAATGCACTCATGCGGATAAAAGTAAATGCGAGCAAAGCAGCAGTCGGCTTTGAAATCCACACGAATATGTCCGTACACAAATTCTTCTCTCTTGTGATTTTTCCAAGTCCCAACGCCGTGTCATCTGACTGATCGGCCGGCTGTGAGAGAGCACGTAGAGAAACGTATCAAAAGTGGGGGCTTCGACAAGGACAAGTAGTTTTTGTGCCATTTCCGGTCCCTGCTTTACATGAAACCGACTGATGGACTTTCTCCCTCTCTTTCTCTCGACACACGTGTTCCTGGCCGATTGTCCGTCTGTCAGCAGACAGACCGTGGCGTTCTAATGCAAAGACCACATGTTCACAACTTTTTCTCCGCCATAGGCATTCAGGCCTCCCGGTTCTTGGACACTACTTTGTCTTGTTTGTCGCAGTAGTCACAAAAGCGCTTCTCACCAAAAATACAAAAAATTTTTTTTGCAAACCCACCCAGCGTCCAGACTGCCGGCCTGCTGCAAAAGCAAGTACAATCTGTGGTCTTTCCCCACCAGTTTTTTTCATCCCAGCTTTCTCATAGTTTTTCATCTATTTTCCAGCCAAAAGTCATGTCAGTCACCAAGTCAAATTGTTGTTGTTCCTCATGGTGGTGGCAGAGGGCAGCGAGAAAAAAGATTTGTAGCCATGAATAAATTGTATAAAAAGAAACGTAGAAACCCTTGTAGAAGTCAACCATATGCAGGATACCAGTTATAACAGTCCTGTTATTCCCATAAGCAAACAAACGCGGTTCCCGGCCGGCTGGACGAACGTGTTGTGGTTCTATGCTGGTCTGCTGAGCCTCGGGTCTGCCAGAGCTTTAGATCAATGTTCCTTATGGGAAATGATGTGATGTACACATACAGAACCAGAACCACACACTGCGTCTAACTCTTGCCTTCTTGGCAAATATTCACAATATTTCCGCCTCCATCCTTCCTCAGATTAACAATCCAACCAGAAAATATGACATCACTTGCTCCTCGCCAGAGAAAAGTTTACTCAAGTAATACAGTGACGAAATTTTGGCATTCTCTCAACTTTGTAAAGTCGCATC
The DNA here is from genome assembly GCA_034698345.1 of Sphaeridia pumilis. Taxonomy (NCBI): domain Eukaryota; kingdom Metazoa; phylum Arthropoda; class Collembola; order Symphypleona; family Sminthurididae; genus Sphaeridia; species Sphaeridia pumilis. The sequence continues at coordinate 37,716 of JAQGBJ010000441.1, read as the reverse complement.
GACGAAACTTGGACCCACCATCATGCCGTCGCCGTCCTCAAGACGTCTTCCTTATTCTCGTATCTACGGAAGTCATAGATATTCTTTGATATCCGGATTTTAACACCCGCCTCCCTCCACACACTTTTCTACCAACGGATATATCCCAACGCTCCCAACTCCATGCAAAAGCTTTCATCAAATTCTTCCAGCCCTCTTCTCATATAGCTCTCCAAAAAAAGCCTTCCTCTTCTTCTTCAACTCTTTTTCGAATCTGCCCAAACATTACTTCTTTCTTTATCAGCAGCCAACCTGCCCTCCCGCCTGTCGTACATACGTTTTCATCGCACACTTGCAATTTTACAAAAGCCTCCTGCCAACAACATGTCTTTAATCATTGCACTTTTCCACCGTAAAGTAAACACGGAAACTGTTTCTTTGCCTAATATATATTAATAGTCGTAACAACGCTTCTTCATTCTCGGCCCGTCGTCGTCCGTACAAACGGCATGTAAACTGGTCGGTCATGTGAGTGAGTCATTTGTTCTTCTGCCATTCCTCGCCATCTTTAATGGCAACTCATGTTTCCATCCCAGGCGCTCACATTAACCAACATCCATCCGAAAAACGCAAACCAAAGCGCAGCTCCCTCAACAGCAACGCATGACACGACTAACGAACGGTGTCTGTGAAAGCAACTTTTTTCTTTCACAAAAACTTACCCGCTACATGTATGTAATAAATACTTTTCTGTCGTACAAAATCACAAAATTGTCCAACGAAAACCTTCCGAAAGGAGACATATATACGACCACCATTTCGCCCGCTATCAGCAACCGCGTCACCGAAAATACACCACCGACGCCGATACACAACTTTCAGAACCCGCTCCAGCAGCAGCACATGCCTCTCATGTTTACAAGGACAAATTTTTTCCACGTTCACGCTTTACGCAATCTATTACAACCCTCAACTACTACTCTGCAACTGAATCGCTACTATACAAAACTACCCAGCTTTTAATACGCCAAGAAGCCGAAACCGTTTTAAGACCACTTGGGGCATGTTTTGTCATTTAGGTTCCTGCCTTCGAAGCTATCCAGTTTCTTTTTACTTCTTCTCTATTCTCTTGTTCTTGCTAAGCCATTACACTTCCGCTCAGCAAGACGCTCCAACACGGCTTCTTAACAAACACACATCCGACCTCCTCCACCTAATGCCATTATCCTACACCATAAACTTTCTCGGGCCAAAACGCCTGACGGCTCCAATGCACCCAAATCCCTCTTCTCCCATGCATCAGCTTTCCCTTATACTGATTCTCAGATTCGAGCCAAAAAATTACTAAAACAGATTACTTCTCTCCTCTCTCATAATAACATCCAATGCTTCAATCCGTTACGTCCTTCTTTCCTACCTTTTCGCATATGCGGATGCAACAAGAAATCTTTATGTTGTATATGATTCGTGGGAACCCGCCAAAAAGACCCTAAACAACTTGCGCTGACTGACTCAAAGTGGTAACATTATACCCGTTTCATCCAAAGATTCACCTACATTTTCCTCCGTGTTTTGGCTCCGAGATGAGCTTCCCCCAGCATAAAAAAGAACGACAGCGTCGTCTTTCTCCTCCATTGCCCGGTATTATTGGTATCATTGACGAAAACCTTCATTCCATTACTGCAAAGACAACCCTGGCAACTCGTCCACACACATGGTCTTTGGGTCCACCAGATAAAACATGTGGCTCTCCTACAACTACAACCCATCTCGCCTTCTTTCAACAAACCCAATGTCCTTCTCTTCTTGACTTTTAGTCTGGAAGTAATTTGCTGTTATTTCTGCAACACTGGACAATTATTTCACATCATGGCATCCACGCGTCCGTGTCTCCACTTATAGTCCCCGAATTCCCGTTCATCTCAAACACTAAACACCCACTCCAAATTTCATACCGTGCCCTCTCCACGTGAGTATGTATAAATAACGCTTAAGGAAATCAACCGTTAAATGTAACCGAAACATTAGTGTAAATCAGGTTAAACTAAATGCCTCACGATATACTACAAAGGCATTAATTAACGTCTCATTTTATTCCATCAGCTTAAACACACTTGAGCGGAACGTAAGGAGCAAAGCCTTTTCAGAAATTTGGTACACTATTTGATTGCTACTTGCGCGTAAATTCATTTCAAGGGTTAACCCGTCATTAAAGTATCACGATCAGGCCATCCCTGATCTCATAAAAATATTATCCAAACTTTCTATACATCGGCCACACACAACAGGCTCGGCTAATGCCGTTTGATTTCGCGAGATGCACCGGCATAACTAAAGGCCACATAAGCTTCGGCTGTATATTACGACAGCAAACTTTGTGTACTGAATGCATGTTCCCTTGTACTTGTTCCAATGTTTACCAAAAGCATGCATAAAAAGATCCGGCTAAATTTAATTATGAGGCACATTTTTCACCTACTTTCCAACTTGGATTCCTTGCGGGGATGCATTTACGGCATGCTCCTGTTCTACCGTCAAGATGAAGCAAAATGGTGTATATATTTCATGTCCTCCACGTACAATATAACACTGTTTACATTATCGTTATTGCGGCTATTACGGCCCAGTCGTTCCAGAAAATATAAAGTATCGTCGTCACAAGCCAAAAAATCGTGAAGCACGTTTACGAAATTCGCCTGTTATCAGTTGATCCTCCCAGTATGTGACTAATCAGTTCCGACCAATTTGTTTTCATTTAACTTTTCCCCCATAACCTTGTTCCCTAGCCTAGCTTGCCAAACCGATCCGGCAAAAGCCACGTTTCTTCTCATTACTCGGAAAATCCAGGTGTGGCAAAGGTCACAAGGAGACTTTTGAATCATTGATTGCCCAACACAAGCCTCCTTCCTACGTAACCGCAGACCAAATTACGCCACGATGCATCGTTGTGTCTTGTACATGGACCACAAATGGCGTGAGATGACATGAGATAAATTTTTAAACTTGTCAGAGCCCCCTGCATCACAGACAGGACAGATGCGCTCCAAGAGATAAAACAGTGTGAACACTGGTTGACCAAATATTTTACTTGCGCCAAGGACGAGCGAATTTCCAGATAAAAACTGCAAGCGCAACTTCCTTACATGTTTGAGGGCGTCAACTGACAAAGCCATTCACAGATTTAGTTCCTGAAGAGCAATCTCAATCGTTGCAAACAGTATCGCATTTACGGTCTGTAAATGTTACCTCAGCCATGAATGAGCGAATAATGCAGATGACAATTCATAACGAACTTTAGGTGCCAATTTAAAGTTATTAGCTCATAGTTTACCTCATTTCCATAATAACAGCCACAAAATAGGGCTAATGCCAAACCTTTTATAAATTACACGACACCAACTTTAGCAATACACTCGGGATTCTGTAGCCGAAAAAGTTTTTCCGCGTGTAAAAGGAAACCCTCTATGCAAACATATATACCAGCATCAGAGTGCAGCACCATAACCTGGTGTCACATAATTATTCTCAAGGCAGCCTAGTTTTATCACCAACATTTTGGGAGCATTCTCTAATTTACGACACTGATCTGTCTCCCCTTCGCAATTTAGGAATAGCGCCGAAAATAAATTTTGATCTGCACAACTTCTTCAACATCCTCATCCAGCGTCACAACTGGCCGGATTTTTTCAATCTGTCACTTAACAATGTCATAGATTGATCGGACCTATAAGGTGCAGTACGTACCTTCGTCGAGGATTCGTTCCACGTGCATAAATAAATTGGGGAAAATGGCCAGCTGTTTTTTATCTTTGATGAGTTGGGCGAGGTAGTCTGCCATGTTTTGTGTGGTTTGATGGCTGTTGGCACTTGGATGGGACTGCGACTGTTGTTGAAGTTGCTGTTGGTGGTGATGTTGTTGTTGCACTTGCTGTTGGTGGTGGTGGTGCTGGAGGGCCTGCTGATGTTGGTGCTGCTGGTTGAGGAAGTTGTTGACGGCCGTCGAAGTGGGAATCGACATGCAGTTGGAAGCTGCGTTAAGGCAGCTCGTCGTCGTCGTGACGGCGTTGTTCAGAATCAGGTTGGAGCCACTGCTGGCCAAATTGGACATTGTCGCAGGACTGGGCAATGCGGAACCGGCGGCCGCTGCGGCGGCTGCTGCTGCTGCTGCGACGGCGGACGAAGACAAAAGTGCCGACTGGATCGCGGCGGCGGAACTCGGGACAAGCGCTACTGGACTCACTCCAAGTCCTTCATTCATTTTCATCTTTCACTTCACCAACAAGTCTTCTTCTTCTCGCTTTTCCGCTTTTCTCGTCCCAAAATTCGCAAACTACAACAGCTGATCAACTACTACAATCACAGGTCGATCGAAGCGCACCGAGTCAAGCAAAGCATCAGCTGTTCGATTTCTGCTCCTTCGACTCTCGTCTCGACTGACTCCTGAACGCAACTTCAAAGGCACTTGACGAAGAATGCGACGCTTCCAAGTCTCACATGGACCACAAACTCAGAATCAAAGCACCAAAAATAGTGAAAACACCTGTGGTTCTCTCTCGCACTCACTCCACCGACTGTCACCTCTTCTTCTTCCACGACGCTCAAATGGCACTGGACTCGTCCACTGATTCAATCAACCGATTCACACGGCTCAACACCTCCGAATTAACCCTTCAAGGGCAAAAGCCCAGTTCCAATGTTTACGCTAAAGCTCACGAGACCCACGTCGGATCCTCTCGAAACGGGTTATCCGAACCAACTCAAATTCTTCAGAGACATACACTCACCCTCTGAGGGAGAGATTCATACTGCAGAAGACGACTTCTCTCCACGATGCAATAAGGAAAGCAAAAAGAAAGAGTACAAAATGTTGTACTCATCATCCTTCTCTCCTTTCCTCACTAACAAATCGTCCTTACAACACGGCATTCCAATAAGCAACGTTGGCGATTCCTTCCAATTCCCCATAAAACAGCCTTGTGACAATCTTACAGTTAGCCTCAACCATCACCTATATCATCTGCACATCATTTGCCAAAATCCACGCATCTCTCGTATCACCGACACATGACTTTAAATTGCACATTTGCTATATAATCCCATCAAATGAATTACCAAGAACCGCAGCAGTAGCAGCTAGCAGCAACCATAATCGTATATGTGCCTTTGGCACAGATCGAACCGCACAAAATCCTTCTTGCAATTGCCTAATCCAATTATATGCTTCGCAAATATCCGAAAAACAAAATCCGCGTCTTCATTCCACAAAGTTTCAAATGGCAACTGAAGCCCCTTGCAACCATGGCCTTGTCCAGTATCTCCAGCCTCGCAGTCCACCGACAAGTGAGTTGCTTTCAGTAGGAACAAACGATAGAATTAAGATGCTGTGAAATTCGCTCAAGTGCCCTTTTTACTTCAGACATGTGAGCACACAATTTTGAGTTGGTCCGGAATCCATGTGAAGGAGGTTCAGACCAAAGTCAAGTCAGAGCTGAAACCACATCTCTCTTCAACCTCATCTCGAATGGCTCACATACCCACGTAATATTATAATGCACCTTGAACAAGATAAATAGGCAGCAACGACGACGAACCGAACCCTCGACAACGGACTTGAGCGACCGAGTCAACCATATACACACATGCCTCCTTCTTCTTCCTTTTGAGATCATCATCGGCCGGGTACGAAGCCAGAGCTTCTTGGAAGATCCAAGCCCGGTTGGCATATATCGTCTCGTCGTCGGCGGGCAGAATATAAGACGTAACTCTTCTTCTTCTTTCCCTGATTGAGTCTCTTGTTGCTCCGTGTTACACGTTTCCGCGTAAGTCTTATAGCACATCTTCTTTCGCCTAATCTTTCTTATGGTCTCCGATGATTCTTTTCACATGTTTGTCCTCCTTTAGCGCAACAAGCCATCTTTGAACAATTCGACCAGAGGCAAACTGCAAGGTGTTTTTCGTCTCATCTCGAATCTCGTCGTCAGGAGGACTGCAGAGCATAGCAGCCCAACAAGACCCACACGAGATTCTTCTTCCCTCCATCCTCGTCATCAGCCCACAGTCAGCTTGTTTTACCGCATTTTAAACTACACTTTAACAGAGACACACATGTACAAGGCATTCAGATTCAATTCAGCGTCCTCGTCATCGTCCCACCGACACACATGTTTCGCCGATATACTCACTGAACGAGTTATAGACTCCAATCATGGCCATTTCAAGCCCTTCCTAGTTCCTGCAGCAGCAGCGAGCGTGTGTGTGTGTGTGTATATGTGTATATATAAATTGCATCTTGTCCCACCTCCATGGCTGCAATCAGCCATCTTCTATCGATATTAGCTCCCCTTCCTAGTGCCACCAGCTTTTAGTAATCTCTCCGTACATCTTGCATATCTCACCAACTCCATATCGCAACCTCACTTGCAGTTGTTGGATCTTCTTCCTTTGCCTTCTTGCTAAACGCTAAAGCTTACTGCACATGTATAGAGAAGAAAAAGGAGAAGAGAAGCGAATATTATTATTAGCAACAACATACCCTCCAACCAACCCATTCATGTAGCCAACGTTAAGCTCGTTTCGTAGAATCTTTCAAAAGACGCTTCTTCTCCGTTACATGTAAGCAACTAGAATGTTTGTTTTTTCTTTGGGGCCAGCCAGACCTACCTACCCACATATTCTCTAGCCACATTCATCTACAGCTAAAATATTGCAAGTATGTTGATGCCGTCGAGCCCAACTTTCAAGGTTCAGTCGTGTTGTAAGTTTGTAGTACGCAGAAATGAATGTGAATCATTGCCAATATTTAACCATGGTGTAAAATGCACATGTCATGTAACCAAAGCCAGCGTCTCGGGACATTTCTACTCAATTAAATTGCAACAAGGACTTTGCGCCATCTAACGGTGGCGAATGTTTGTAAGAAACGCTTGGAGCAGTTTCGTAGTTAGTAAAAAATACAAGAATCTTGCAACTTTGCCATGGATACACTTTGAGTAAATTTAACCTGATGGTATTATAATGGAGGGAGAAACTAAATTATATTTGTCAAGTCTTGTGAGAACCTGAAATGTCACAATATGTTGCCGCGAAAAGCCCGAGAGCGCCGTCTCGACAAAAGAAAAACGGTGACCAAAATTTGGACGAGGAGCTGCAAAAGGTTCAAAACAAAACGTACAAGAGCGCCGAAGAAGCCAAAAGAGACTTACAAGCTGTAAATAAAAATCTTCGAGTTTATATTGGGATAAATTTTGAATCCTCAAAATGTCTGCTCTTTGAATTTTATACAGGTGCTTAATGAAATTAAAAAAGACGAAGCTCACGCCCATCTCTTAGACGAAAACGTTGACGTCACCGCCATCAATTTTCAGGTACATTAAGGCGTCTGTAAGTGTTGTGTTCGGATTCTGATACTGACACAAGATTTTTTCCCATTAAGTCGCAGTCTTCAGTGCCCTCCTGCAGTTCATTCATAAGCCGTCCTTCGGTGCTGCCAGAAGTTCAAAAGGCAAAAACTGACGAGCGCCCTAAAACAGCTTTAAACAAAAAAGCTCCAAAGCCTTTGGTCGCAGAAATTAAAACTACTAGTTATGAAAGACAATACGAAGCAAAAGGGTTAACTCGAGAAAGTCTGCCTCCGATTGAACGGCCTACCGGGAACGTTAAATGGTCCTACGGCAATTTACCAAGTACTTCGAAATCTGGGCTTCGCAAGCTGAACGATGCATCTACGAAGTCAGCAACTCCGGGCCATAGAAAGGGGAAGACGCAATGGAGTTTCCTGAAAAAGTTTCTTGATGAAGACCAAGACTCCACTGTTCGCATTACATACATGAAACCTCGATGGCCTCAGGACTTGTCCTTATACAAAATCATTGAACGCCTCACCAATGTGACTACGCTTGTGTTGGATGACAGTCAGTTGGACTCACTAAGGTATATCCGCAAATATAATTCCGTCTTCAAAATATTTCAATCAGATTCACATGATTTATACTTTTCTTCAATGTAGAGACATTAGCAGTGGGCTTACAAGCCTTGTCCGGTTATCAGTGAAAAATTGTGGTCTTCAGTCTCTCGATGGAGCTTTTGCGTTTCAGAATTTACAGCATCTAAACGTTTCCGAAAATTCCCTGACGCATTTGGCTCAGTGCAGTTATTTACCAGAGCTGGAAACTCTAGAGGCTTCAGAGTACGAAATTTAAACTGAAAAATTTCAAATACCTGTTCCAAATATTCAATATTAATATGATGATGATGATGAACTTGCAGGAACATGATCGATTCTTTAGACGGTTTTACTTTCCTGTCGTGCCTCCAGCATTTTCGATCCATGACAATTCACGGCAATCCAGTAACTCTTAAACCGGGTTTTTACCAGCAAATTAAAGCTAAAATTCCTTGTCTGCGTGAACTTTATCCTCGAATTTCGATGGACGAATCTTTGGCTGCACTGGACTTTGTCGGGGATGAAGGTTACAGCGACGACGATGATTCCAGTATTGGGGATCAGGAGGACCTTCAGCAACGGTATGAAAAGTGCCCATTGTTTTGTATATTGATGCCTGAATTTTTTCATGTGCTTTCAATAGACTTCCCCAAACTGCGGAAAACCATATCGCCAAATCCGAACTCTGGAAATTGCTTGACCAAAGGACATACACTGATTCTGAATATATGAAGCAGCTTGCCGCTTCTATGAAGGAAGACAATGTGCCTAACGATGATTATAAAGAGGAATTTGACTCTAATGTAGTTTTTGGAAATTCTGGTGGTGGTGACTTTTTATAAAGATTTCTTGAATATTTTTCTTCAAGCGGATTTTCGTATCGCAAGTAAAAACAAAAGAGATACATACTCCGTTTCAATTCAGTGGAAACTACGTAAAGCATATTTTTATTTGTTACACTCTTTCCACACTGCAACTTATGTAAGCAAATACATTGATCAAGAGTTCTTCCCGTGGCAATATTCGCAATATTAGGTTTACAATTAAACACTACATCCAGTTATAGGCATATTTGCAGGAAAAGTATGTATAGCAGTACGAATATTCCAGCATATACACTATTAGCACATTATGGTAACTGACTTTTTATCTTGAACCGTTAATATCTAACTTTATCATTAGCTAAAGATTCCAACACTCTTTGCACTCAGATAGTACAACTCTATATCGCCTTTCACCTAAACCCTATTTAGGAATAAGTGACATTACACATTGTGTAAACTAAACGTTTAAAAACTGTTCCAAAAGGAAAGTGCCAATTCGTAATAGTCTTAAATCTAAGTAGTAGTCATCATCATATACAAATGTTGCTAGTAGCTTTTTTCTAGTGATGCTCAAAACAATAAGTTGCCGATTACAGAGGCAAATGCGCATAATTACAAGAGATAGCTTGACGGAGATTTTGACGACAAAATCCATGTACTTTTTAAAATGCGGGTTTCCTTCTACGTCAAACTGGAGCACATTACACAGGCAGCAAATATGTAGGTTTAGTGGCCAGAGGAGGAAACATCTGGAGAAGCGGATGACTCCCGATCGTGATGAATCTCGGATGATGAACTGGATCCGGCTACTGTACCTGTTGAAATAAAAGAGCATTAGCTTGCATCCTGTTACAGGTTCGATACAATTAAAAGCAATAGTTAAAATAGAAACTATCCAACATGCAAAAAGCGATGGGCTTTCGAGCCGGCATTCATAAAAGCGTTTGGTAAAAATCATGAAATCCAAGCTTACATATTAGCTTTCACTACTAATATTTTCACATTTATGGTTCGCTATGCGCTGTAAAATGATGAATGAGAAATTGCAAATGAAGTTGAAATGAAAGTACATTGATGCTCCTGCTTGATAGCGAAACAAACACTGATGAAATTAAATGGATGCGGCTAACACAGTGCGATATCATCAGTTATCATTAAACTCACGATTTCATGAAAGTTAGTAAATGAGAAGCGAGAGCCAAGTTTATGATCGGTACAGTTGATTTTCAACTGTCAAATCTTCCTGGCTTGAAACGAGGGTGGCAGCAGAACCTGTACCGCTTGACCACATGGCAGCGTCAGCGGTGGTGCTGGTTGTGGAAGAACTTGGCGGTGCAGCATTTTCGAGGGAGTCGGTGGATGTAACCATGGTGTTGTTGTTTGCACGGGTTGTGTCGTCCAGCTGACCCTCTTGCCGTCTTCCGGTGAGTGAATCCGTCGAGTCGGTCATTCGTTGGTTCGAAAGTCCTCCAGTTGGCATTTCTAACGAATCCGTCATGACGTTATCCGCGTTCCGAGTTGTCAAAACGCCAGTAAGTGAGTCCGTCATTACGTTTCCGCCAACGTTCACTTGCCTACCTTGAATGCTAGGACTTGATCCTTGTTGCAGCTCAGTTTCCAGCGAGTCCCGAGACACTTCCATAAGGTTTTGCTGGTTTTCCAGAGAGTCACTGCTGGTAGCCATTTTTGTACAAGTGTCATTAGGATCTGGAATCAACGTCGACGATCGAAACTCTACGCTAGAGTCTGCAGAAGTGGTGCCAGGAGCATCTGAACCATGAACCATTGTTGATCCGTCCCATTGGCTCCTACTGCTGGTGTTGGTAGTCGTGCCGACTTCTTCGGGAGACTTTGGGTCCATGACGGTTGTGGAAAAGTACACCATTGGGTCGACTTGTTCAGCGGAATATTCTTCTAAAGCTTCAGTCACTTCCGGTGAATCTTCGACCATCTCAAACTTTTCGTTGAGGTTGAACATTTTCATAATCTTGTCGTCATTGTCGATATCAGCTTCGTATGGATCAGGCTCTCCGCACATTTCCGTCTCGTCAGATGCTTCAGAGACTTGTGATTCGTGACCCTCTTCGATTTCTGACAACGCTGGCTCTTCCTTTTTATCTTGGTATTCTTCCAGAACGGCAGTTTCCAGTTTCTCAAACTCGTTCAAGGAGGATGATGATTCCCTGGACGATGGGCGACCTTTTTCTGCATTTCCGTTCCCACTTGACGTCATACTGCTAAAGCCGTTATTGCGATCTTCCAAGGAACCCATCTCGAGACTCAGAACTGACTTTGGCGAGTTTTTCAAGGATCCTTCCTCTTCAATATCTTCAAGTCGCGGCATGGCTATCGTTCGCTCGTACACAGTGGAAGGCTCCATTTTGAAGTCAGAGCTGTCGCGAAGATCATTGTCATCGTCGTCAATGTCGTCAGAGTCCTTGCTTTGGTCAAAAGAAGAGCCCGGGTAGTAAACTATCCTCTTTCGTTCACCATCAGGCGGCGAAAAGGGTTCAGGCGTAATGGGTCTGTCGATGACGTCATCCATGTCGTCAGTTCGGAGGAACAAATTGTCAATTTCTGTCGTGTCTTCCGCTGAATAAACAACCTCCCTGATTTGTTCATCCTCGAGTCGCTCTTCAACTCCAAACATCAAGTTGTCACTCCATGATTGGCTTTCGACACGTTTGTGGGTTCTCACAGGCCTTGCAGTACTGCTTGTGCCGATGGTAATTGTCGTGTGAGATTCTAAAAAAGCAATGTTTCCTTCTTGATTGTCGGGTCCGACTTCCGGGTCACCTTGAACTCGAGCTTCATAAGTTGTTTCGACTTGAGTACAAACAGTCGTTCCAGATGTTGAAGACGTTAAGGTAACTGGCAATCCACCAGCCGCAACTTCAACCGTGCTTGGACCTTCAGCTCCAAACTGCTGCGAGTAGTCTTGTGTCCTTATTGCAGCCAGCGAAGCCATCGCTGCTTCTTCTTCCAGTTCGTCCTGGAATTCACGACCCAAGTCGATTTGTGAGGCTACTAAAGTTTCAGAAGCACTTGCGTCACTAGATAAGCTGCCTAGGTAACTTTCAGTCGAAGAAGCTGAAGCTGCGCTCAGAGCCGTTTGGTATTCAGAGCCCATGGAGCCGGAAGGACCAGTCGACACCTGACCAAGCAAGGAAGAGTCCCATGATTTTGGACGAGTAGGGTCCTCACTTGAGCTTCTCAACGTGTTATCATTGGCGGTAAAGAATTCTCCGGATGAAGAAGAGCGAACTTCAGGGGTTCCTCCTCCAGTTATTTCTCCAGTTTGTGATAAACCTAATCCAGGTGGCGATTGCTACATTGCAAAATACGATTAAGCGTAAATAAATTGCGTTGACTGTTGATTACATGGTGATTATTTGTCGCATACCTTTGCAGCCTCTGGTGAAGAAACATCTCCAGTTGAAAGCAATTCTTCGTCAGTGATTTCGACGCTTGAAGGTGCCGAAGGCCTTGCTGCTCCCGAAGTTGATGTCACGGAAATTTTCTCTTCATAAACTTGGCCATCTCTTTCCACATTTGCTGACAAAGACGCCGAAGTTGTCACTTGACTTTGCCCCAACTTTTCTTCAACGCGTTCTTCAATTTCCGAAACTAATGTTGAAGCTGCATGCCGAACTTGCCGCTCGTCTTCGCTATTCCAGCTTTTCGTTTCTTCCAATTCTTGCTTGACCTCCATGCTTTCACGGTGGCTCACAGCAGCAGAAGCTCCGCTGGCATGATCAGAAGAAACACTCGCTGTCCTTGTCACCACTCGTTCAGATTTTTGTACGCTTTCTTCAGTATAGCTGCTATGGCTGTAGCTGTGGGATCTTTCGTCTTCTGAAATGTCACTTGCACCTCGTTCAATGCTTTTGGCGGCAGAGGAATCTCGTTTGCTCGGAGGAGTGCTCGTCGCGGAAGAAGTTTCTTTTGGCATCGGTGCTGCCGGCCTCGGACTCGCCCCGCTCAAGTTCTTGCGCTCTGGCGATGCAGACGACTCGTCGCTCCCTTCGAACAAGTACGATTGAGGCAATTGTCTAGGGACTGAGGCAGGTTGCTGAATTTCGACTCTGGTGTCTTGATCAATATCATCCTCGTCATCTTCTTCCAGTTCTACTGACTGCTCCGTGGGGTCATCAGTGTCCAAAAAGACGGCTTCCCGAGTTCGCTCGATTTCGTATGGACTTGGAGTCCTGTGAGTTGTACCAGCAGTCGCCTTCTGAGTTTCGGCTTGCGATGAAGCAGGTACTGACGAAGAAGAGGAATCAATCGAATCTGCCCCCGCGAAACCCGTGTTTTCCAAACCATCCATGGACGCCACCGACTCCCGCTTCTTTTGCTCCACCTCATCCTTCTCTCTCCAGAATTGCTTCCTTTCATCAAAGCTACCAACGTTATCTACCACCCTCGAGGGCGATGCAGAAACGTCTTGTTCTTTTGCTGCACTCAACCGAGCTGTAAAATTCAACGTGGCTTTACACCATGTTCCACAACTTCTGATGCATCATGACCAAATAATACTCCTTATGCTCATGTCACCAAAATAATCTTGAAACAAGTACAAATTGCCAACAAAAGATGAAATTAAATGGAAACATGAATTTAAACCTGTGTAGTGTACATGTTGATTATGATGTACTATGAATGATTGTAATGCTTGATATTCATTATATGATTGATACGGTAGGTAAGCGACATTTTTGTACATTAAGGAAATTTGTCTCGTAGAAACGTATAACTAGACACAACGGTGTCAAAGAATCAAACTACAGACACGAAGCAAGCTGCAACTATAGTAAAAGCGATTTTGAACAGCCAAACTTCCATCGTTGTTGCCCCCATAATTTTGCACACACAGCCTATTCCCATTCCCGTTTCCAGGTATCTCACATTTCACAAACCCGGTGAAGCTTCATAATAAGCTTCATTAAAGTTAATTGAAACCCACTCCAAACCCACACCGAAATTCTTGACTTGGGCTTACGTGTTTTGAACATGATTAATGTTTTTTATTGCGCTTCCTCTTCTTTTTTCCGCCGCCCGAAGATTGTTGTGACGCTGCTGGCTTTTCTTCCGCCTGCTTTTCTCCATCTGAACCTAAACTTGGTTCTTCCACCGAAGATTGTCTTTCAGGAGTCGCTGAAGAGGGCGAAGATTCTGACGCTTCTGGTGTACCAGGAGTTTGCTCTTCAGCCGAGACTTCAGCTAATTTTTCAGGAACTTTTTCTTCTACTGGAGAAGCCTCATGCTCAACTGCTGGTGAAGGTGCCGCGACCTCCCCTTCTACATACTCAGGACTTGTTGTAATTTCGGTAACTTGGTGTTCAGGCTGAACCGTTTGCTCTTCGACCTTTTCACTGTGTTCACTGGAAAGGGGACTCGGGCTATCGGCGTACTCCTGTTCTTGCTGGACATCCTCAAACCTAACCTGTTGGGATTGGGATTCATTGGCGATGTATTGCTGAGTATCTTGACTAGGAACTGGGGTAGAGGACAAGGTCGAAATCAGCTCATCCTCTCGGGCGTTCAGACTGGAAAGTGCTTCGGAAATGACTTGATCTACCGTAGAATGGGCTGCAGTATTTACATCCACGCTATCGCCCAACTCTACGCCATTTGCTTTTCGTCTCTCGTCTTCTAGCACCTCCTCTTCTTCCAACTCTTCTAGCCATTGTTCTACATCGGGTTCGGCATCTTCCACTTCGACCGGCGACGCTGATTCCCTGCGTTCTGGCGATTCTCGCTCAAGAATCTCTTCTACTCGAGACTCTTCCATCCTCGGTTCCCTTTGCACATGATGAATACGTTCTTCCAGTTCCGACAACAGCGCTTCTGTTTCGTCATCTTGGAAACGGCCTTTCGAAAGCTGAGGTGGTTCAAACCCGTACGCTTGGAAAGTGGCAGTGACTGGATCAACTTCTTCTTCTTCAATGACAACATCGTCTCTCATTTCCACCAAGTCTCCTTCGGACACATCGGTAATTTCAATGCCCGCAGATCCCAAACCCATGTTGCGCAAGACTCCACCTCCTTCGACATGAATTGGAATCAACCTTTCAACCACAGGGCCTTTGACAGACTCTTCGAATCTACCCCGTCTTCCCCCTCGCTGGAAGTCATCTTCCTCAACTGTACTTTGTCTAGAATAAATCTCCTGAATGACAACGTTCTCTTCGGCTTCTGGTACTCGGGGCTCTTCACGGGCCTCGGTTGGCGAATGCATCGTATCTATTAGATCAACACAAGAATTACCCACCAACTCATCCAATCCCTCTCGATTCACTGTCACAGTCAAAACTCTGTCGAGAAAAGTCACAACTTGGATTTTTTGCTTATTTTCGAAATTTTCCCAAGAACACCTACCACACACACTATCCAGCTACCTCATACCCAAACCGCCTGAGTTACCCAAACACACACCTGAAGAGTTGGTTATTCCCACCCATGATTTAAACTATGTGCAAAAAGTATTTCTGTTATCCCAAGCAATGGTTAGGCATTAGTACGAAAAATTTTAAGCAAACCCGCACGCCATGCTTCAACGCCATTTGTGAACCTTAAACATTTTTAGTCACCTTCCAAGATACGCACAACAAGTCGTTGGGTTAAAACTGGAGAATCTGTTCGAGCTAGTTCAGCCTGCTGGGAAGGATTTGACGCCTGAAGACTTTCGCTTAAAGCCGCTGATATCATTTGGCTCGTATCGTCAAAATCTGACCCAGCTTCGTCTGATTGGAACGAAGCGTTTTGACTACTCCTGTGGAGCCCTCGTCGAGATCCTTGTGAGGTTGGCGAAGCTGAAGTTGGGTGAGGGCAAACTTCCCTCAAACTTCGGATCTCCAGACTTTCTCTTCCACTGTCTGATACACGGACCATGAGCTTCACTTCGGCGTGAATTGGGCTCGCCTTCCCCTCGGAATCTAATTCATGGGAGTCGTAAATGAGGGTTGGACTCCGGCTTTGCATCACTTGATCAGCAAATCCAAAAGCGCTTTGTACTGGTGAAGTAGGAGTTGAAGACGTTGGAGAACCAAACTCGGTAAACGATTTGCTCTCAACGAGCGGAGTCAGAGAAGTAGGTGATAGTGGAGCCATGCTCTGGGACAGTGGAGACTCGAAAGTTGAAGTTGACGGAAATGACATTGATGAGAACACTGATTCTTTCAGTCGTGCCATTTCTTCAAGAATTTCAGACTCAAAGTCCTCTCCTGGTCCTAAGTAAATTAATTGTCACAGTCCTCTCCAACAAGTATTGTTACATTCCGAGCAAAACACAGGTGATTTTTGTAAGATCGTTTACGTTGTTATTAAAACCCATGTCAAGACTTGTTAGCTGATCAATCCGTTCCTTCAGGGCTCAGTACCCTCGTAGCCCCCCCCCACTGACTCTATAGCAAAAGCATCACAGCAAAGCATGCGTCTAATAATAGTTGAAGCTTTAGATGTTTTAGCAGAGTACAATATATACAGGCTTGTATGCCGGTTAACGACAACAACTCACAGGAATATTTTTCACTGTATAATATATAGATTGAAGAATGGAAAGTATCAAAACACAAATCGACGAAAATAAGCAAAAAATCAACCAACATAAGACTGAATGTTTTTTAAACGTAAAATCTGTTGGAAACTATAGAAGAATTAAAAACAACGTAAGTAAGGTTAATAAGTGACATGACCTTTCAAATGCACTCTCAACACTGTTATCGACAAAGACAAGTGAGACAGGACTATCAAGGAGAAAGTTGAAAGTTTTTGGTGAATACTGTATCAGAGTAATTTGAAAAATTAGGGTATCAGAATACTGGATCTTCTAGCACTAGACAGGATTCAAACAGGCACTAGTCTCGATTAGTCTGATAGTTATTCATAAAAGTCATTACGTCAACGATAACAGATTTGTAAGTACATTACGAAAAATAAAGGAGTTAGTACTCTCAGTCGAGTTAATATTTTTGTGTACTTACCAGAGTGGATTTCCGATTGCTCTTCGAATTGAGATTGAACAGTGTCACGATCTGCAATCAACAGGATACGACTACATTAACAGGGATACTTTACATTACTGAACCGCTTTCAAAGGAAATGTCAGCTCGCCTTGGGTGCGAACAGCGAACTACATTGTGCCGTACAATTTTATAACGTTCAAAAGACAGCTCTCGCGCTTTTCTCAATTTAGGAATGCCTTTATAAGGATCAGAACGCCTTTTGTAGCTTATGATGAGAAAGTCGATGAAATGCAACAAGCCTGTATGCCTTGCCATTTATGCACCTGCCTAAGTACCAAAGGGGAATGCCGTCGTGTCCTGATAATTCCCAGATGAGCCATAAAGAATGAATGCCACGCTACGCTTATTTGCTTACATTACAATCTACTGTACTTCAACGGGGGTCAATCGAAAATTTAACTACTAATTGTTTAAACTGATTGAACCTCGAGAACTCTTCCTCTGCTTCTTCTTTGCCCGACGCTTCGCAATACCCGCTTCGATACGACCGCTTCCAGCTCCCATGTCAGGACTTCCCGGGCTCACAACAATCTTAATTTCAGCTCCTTCCGAATCTACTAAACCTGGTAGAGACTTTGGAACAACTTTTGACAACTTATGAATAACTTTAACTTTTCCAGTGGCAGTTGTGGTGTCCTGCTCGTCCTCAAGGTCTTCAACGTCAGTCAAAGGTCCAGCAGCATCTTCCGGACATAGCAGCAAACCTTCAGACTGGACCGATGCGTTGAACGTTTTCTCCGACTCGGTAACTTGCATGGACCCTTGCATAGACTCTAGGATGTCTTCAATCATTTTCTCTTCTTCAGCACTAAAAGGCTTTGCTTCAGGCTCAGGCACGTCCGTGTCCATCACAGAAAAGTCTTCAACGTCAGTAAGAGCCCCGGAGCTACCCTGACAATCTTCGTCAGAATCAATCCTTAACGTGTTTTTGGCCTGATAAAGAACGAGCCTTGGTGTCATTTTCCTAGAGTCCACGCTAGCACAATTGACTTCGTCGTCGTCTGTGGCGACCTCTTCAACAATCTTATCAAAGCTCTGCTCCTTGTACATGACTTCTGTGGACCCAGCGCAGGAAGTCTCATGGAATATTTTTTCAGCTGCTTCAGCAGAAGCACTAGCCAATTCTTTATACTTGCCTTCCACGTCACTATCATTGTCGCCAGAATCTTGAAAGTCTTCGCAGTCGGTGAGAAACCCGTCCGCCTCGCCATCGACTGCCAGCAGATTGTTCACCAAATGTTTCCCCATATCTTCCATCAGATCTTCTTCGTCAGTAATGTTGTCGCATAGACGCTCTTCGCCACAGTCAGATGGTGTAATGGACCTTCGCAACCTTGACAGACCCAGCAGACCACCTCCTGAAGCCTGAATCGGGCCAAGGTATCCCAGAGATTCTTCATCGGTCACAGGGTCAATAGCTAATTCGGGAGTGATTCCGCGACTGGAGAACCGGGAACCAGAGCTGGTCACGAACAAGCTACTTGCAGCCTTCATCAACTGGTCACTTTCCCCTTCGAGGTCTTCAACGTCTGTATGGAAGCCATCGCCGTCATCATCGTCAATTGCAGGGGGCATTGCTTCTTTCATGGTCACAGTGACCACGTCATTGCCTTGTTCGAACATTGGAAACTCTATAACATAGCCGGGAAACATGCCTGACAATGACCCATCAACGCTTATAATTTCAACGTCTTCGTCCTCATCGTCTCCTTCCATGTCTTCAATGTCGGTGAGACCTCCCTCTTCGTCTTGGACCGCCAACAATGATGCCGCTCCCGCCGGCTTACTCGCGTTTGAAGTCGTCATTTTCTCACCCATGTTTCCAGCCATGAAAACTTCACCTTCAGCCTCATTTTGAAAGTTTTGCACAAGCTTGGACATGACTTCATCAGAAACAGGAGGTACTTCGTCACCTTCGTCTTCATTCTCTGTAGTTACTAGTTCGGTATCAGTCAGGATTTCTTCGGATCCAGAAGCACCAGCAGAATATCGAGCACCGCCAGGGACCACAAGACTGTTACTGTACGGCGGAGGCGGTGGGGACATTTGGTGGTCGTCCAGGTCTTCAACGTCGGTCAGCGCTCCTTGACTCTCTAGGGCATCGTCATTGAGCAAAATTGGAGATTCAGTCCTTCGGGGAGCAACGTCAATGCCTCCCGCATCAGCTTCATTACAACTCATATCAGTCGAAGACATTTTTTCTTCAATTCTCATAGTTTGTCCTTGTGGTGATAAAAGACATTTACGCATTAAATTTTGAAACCCTTTGCTACACGTTTTGCTTGAGTATCCCACTTTATCTACATCCCTTAAATTATTCTAGAACTGCCTCGCGCAAAATTAACCATGCCAGCGACACTGCGTGTGAATCGACCAGTGCAAACTCACCTGTTAATAATTACTATTATAAAGAATTTACCTTGAACCGAGTAGTTGAATTCAACGAACGGCGTGATGGTTTCCACAATCGAATGGAACTGGTAGTGTCCAGGAGCCTCTCGGATGGGTGGCGATAACCTGGAAACGGGCATTTCCGTCGACTCTGAAGTGTGCGATTCCGTTGAAACGGAAATTGGCGATGACGTACATGACGAACGAGACTGAACTTCTGAACCAGACGCCGAAATAGAAACGCTTAGAACACCACCTTGGTCTTCTGAGCCTCGGCCTACAGAGCCTTGCTTATGACTTTTTCCCGATGAGGATGATGAAGAAGAGGAAAAGGACTTTGAAGACGAAAGTGAAATCGATCGAGATGCCGTAGATGGCGTTCCACTATGGGACAAAGCGGAAACTGGTGATTCACTTGGCACTCTGCTG
The DNA here is from genome assembly GCA_034698345.1 of Sphaeridia pumilis. Classification (NCBI taxonomy): domain Eukaryota; kingdom Metazoa; phylum Arthropoda; class Collembola; order Symphypleona; family Sminthurididae; genus Sphaeridia; species Sphaeridia pumilis. The sequence continues at coordinate 18,127 of JAQGBJ010000441.1, read as the reverse complement.
CCACTTGTCGAGGACCCTGTCACCGTCTCTTCTGGTTGAGCGCTCCCACTTTCAGACGGAGTTGAGTGAGTCATGGTAGATTCCTTCTCATCAACTTCAGAGGATGCACTAGAAGCTTTGTCGTCTGAAGTCAGTATGGAGTCTTGTGTGGAAACAGAACTGGTGTCTCGAGTTCCAACAGAGGAAACTGCAGAGCCCCTAGAATCTGAAGAGTCTGAAGATTTTTTAGCTTGAGCCGTCACTTGAGTAGGCCCCGAGGTGCTTGTTTCGCTAGAAGCTGCACTTTTACTGGAACTGGGCGTCGTTGGTAAAGACTGTGTTTCCCTCTGCGCCGTCAGTGACTGGAAGTCTGTTTGAAAAGATGCTTCGGTGCTTGGAGAACTGGATCCTGATCTTGCGACTTGAGAGAGCGAAGCTGGCTGAATTTCATATCCATCACCTTGTCGTTGAGAATAGACAAAGTCCAACGTTTTGACAAAAACTTCTGAAGTAATAATGGCTGGTGCAGATTGTGGTCGATGGAGTACTGGAGGGTAATGAATCTGGTATTCTAAGTCGGGCATAGAATACACAGACCGCGGAGGCTGTTTCCCCATTAGTTTTGTAGGCCCGAAGCCTGCTTTGCGATTCAGCGACTCTGAGCTAGTTTCCGGTGAATCAACACGCCTGAAGAGGGACTCTTTTTCGGCCCGTTGAGTTTTGTCACCAATTACAAATTCTAACTTGACCAGAGGTTCTTCTTGGTCCTCGAGTACCACTAGCTTTTCAGGCTCAGGCTGAGTCAGACTCCGTTCCAGCTCATCAACTTGAATGGGCTGTGGAATTTGAACAACTTCTGGGGCATACGTCATGCTATCTGAAGGGGGTTGAGGAGTAAATGTGAAATCTCCAGTGACTTTGGGTTTGTCCAAAGGCTTCTTGACTTCAGGCTCAAGTGTGCGAGGAATTTGAACGCTTTTGACTATTTCTTCGAATACAGGTACTTCTTCCAGCTCAATTACAGGTAAAGCTTCTTTGCTCTCCTTCATTGTTTTTGATTCTGTTTCAAGTTCGGTGCTCTGTACAGTTTTGGTTACCGTTAGACCTTCAGGTTTCTTTTCTAAATCTTGGGCGCTGCTGTCGTCACTAACGGAATCTCGGCCATCATCAGATACAGCTTTCTTTGGGCTCACAGATTCAGCTGAAAGTTTATCTTCTTCGATCACAGTTTCCAGCTTATCGTCATCGACGTCCAGGAGGCCTAGCATCGCCTTCAGCACGGGCGTGATTGCTTGATCAGTAGGCGTTGGCGTCAAGTCCGGTCTGAGGGCTTTTACTTCTTGTTTCAACGCTGATGCTGCAGCTCGTGCTTCTTCCACCAGTTTCTCAACATCAGTCAGCAATTTCTCTGGCTTCTTACGTTCTGATTTTTCTGGGATCGCAACAGTTGAGGAAACAGCGGCGTGTATAACCGTTTGATCCACAACAGGTTCCATACTCTTGGATTCCGCAATCACGCTTTCGCTGCTGCTAATCAAAGAAGTCAAACTGCCCGGGCCACTTGCAGAATCGATAACAGTGACTAGCGAGCTGGATGTGCTTTGTGAGAACCGCCATTCTGGTCTTCTTTCTTCAACACTATCGTGTTCTTCGGGTATTGTTGACATACTCGGCCGCCTGTCTCTCGCCGGAGGACTTAATGCTGGTTTATCGGTCGGTTTAGCGCTCAATGCTCCGATAACATCACTGTCGATTTCCAATTCAAGCGGACCTAGTCCTTCTAGGTTCGATTGCATCAGCCCAGTACTTTCCGTAGCTTCGACAACGATTTCAGTCGCTTGACCTGATACAACGCCGGCATTCTCAGTTGTTGGGGTCTCCAAATCAGTAGAAACTTTCCCGGGAGGACTCATTTGAGGACTGGCAACTTTGGAGCCTGCCGCTTCAACAGCTGGACTTGCAGTCACACATGAAGAATCTCCAGGGCTTTCGCTGACTGCTGATGCATATGGAGTTCCGGAGCTGATGGCGTGAGTAGGCGATAGGAATTTATCTTCGGGACTTTCGATGCTCTTCAATGCAGATTCCTCCGGACTAGATCGGTGTTGCAATTCTTCAGTTTTAATTTTTTCCACAGCGGAAATGAGCTCCTCAGCAGTGGGCGTTACTGCAGATTTCGGCACTGCTTCAACCTTGGTTATAGACTGCGCAGCTGGTGATGCAGTCAAGTCTGACTTGACAACAGCAAGTACTTCAAGAGAACTTGGGCCAGAATCTCCTGTAGAACTTTTTCGGCTCGAATCTCGTTCAGCGTGAATATGACGGAAAGTCCCTGGTGGAGTAGGAGGTGGGCTTTGCGAGCTACGTTTGACCGGTAACGGAATTTTCGAGTCAGTTTTGCTGCAAACCTTGTCCTTTGGTGATGGAGGAGATTTAAGTTTTTGAAGTGGTGGGGATGGAGATCCTCGACTTCTTTCACTGTCAGCCCTGACCCTCAAAGGAATTCTAGAGTCCTTGGACCCAGCTCTTTCAGCTTTCGGTGACTTGGTGAGCAAACTGACTTCAGCTTCAAGGGAGCTCGGTTGCGATTCTGTGTTGAATGGAATAGCTCCAATTTGTAGCGCTAGTGCAGGTATCAACGCTGCTTCTTGCGCTTCTTGCTCCTTGGCAGCCGAAATAATCTCTGATGTGACTGAAGATAGTTCTTGCAACTTTTTATCTCCCAATATAATTTCGGCCAGTTTCTCTTCCGTCTTTTCGGCGTCCTTAAGTTGTTGGCTCGCGGTGATCTCAGAGCCGTCCACAGCGGAGTATCCTCGTGATTTCAAATGGTCGGCTGGCGTTGGTGGTTCTTGAACAACTGTCGGTGTGATTGGCTCTTCATGAACTGGCTCCTTTGTCGGCTCTTCAGCTCCGTCTACCTCAACTGGCTTAATATCCTTAAGCTTACCAGATTTAGCTTCTTCTTCGTCAATCTTGTCGATAACTTGCAGTAGAATCTTCGTCTTCTCGTCACTGGACAAAACTGGAACCGGTTCAGGTTTCTCTGGGAAAATATCCTTGCCGATTTCGACATAAGCATTTGCAGGCTTGATTTCTTCCTCGACAAGCTGCCCGGTAGACACCTCTTGGGTTTCCTTTGTTTTTGCTAAATGTTCCAAGGACTTCTTGGTCTCTTTTTGAACTACAGAGCTCGTGACGAATGACAGGATCTCATCCTCCAGCTGAGATACAACTTCTTCTTGAGCTCTGACATCAACATGCTTCTCGCGTACCTGAATATCAAATTGGGAATATTCGACTTGATCAATTTTCTTGCCATTGACGAACCCTTCGGTTACTTCCGTTTCTCCAGACTTGATAGTTTTTTCCAATTCAGCAAGAAGCATTTCTTGAGGCCAGCTCTGTTCCATAATTCCCCTGTCCAGGGCATCAAATACAACATCTTCAAGCTCAGGAATGAACGGGGTCTTCAACTCAAGCTCGACTAGTGGTTCCTCCTTATGAGCCAATTTTTCTTCAGCTGCAATTGCTGATCCTTGGGCATGCGAAATTTGTTCGGATTTTCTTGTGACATCCGATTCCTTTACTTCTCCTGAAACATCCAGCTTTTTGTCTCCTTCTCTTGTCGCAATAGATTTAAAGACATGTGGACCTGCTTCGGCGAGCTGCTCGGCTTTTGAGTCAGATGCCTGCCGTTCGATTACAGTGGATTCATGTTGTTTAGGTATCTTCTGCGAAGTTTCAGTATCATCGTCTCGTCGCTGCGGTGGAATTTCTGACTTTTCCACAACTGTTCTCGTGACTACCGTTGTAGTTACTTCAATGTGGCTACTTTTGTCTTGCACCTCAGCAGTAGATTCAACTTCAGAAGGTTCTTCGCTAGTTTCCAGCTTTGTTGCCGTGCTAGATAGCTTCTCATTTACTGTGTCGGAGATGGCTACAGATGAACTGCTGATGTCCTTTTTTCCCGCTTTGGCTTCTTCAACTGCTACGGTGACTTTTGGAGTTGATGGCATAGCAGTCGTGGTGCTCAGTAATGCTGCAGACAAAATCAATTCTTCTTTTGCAGGGTCAGCCGATTTGGGAAATGGCTCTTGATGCTTTTCTGTCGGTAGCTTTCCTTCAAGGTGAGCTTCTGCAGATGTTTTTGCTGTTACTTTCAAATCGTCTTTCTCTCCTCCACCGACATCTTTTCCCTTTTCACGAGGCTCTTCCGGTTTGGTCTCAAGTGAGGATGGGGATAGAATAAGCTCCTGCTTTTTCTCTACTTCTGGTTTGGTTGGGATAATTTCTTCTACTTTTTCTTCGGAATGCACAACAGCGGCAAGTGTAGATACAGCAGCCCCAATCATTCCAGCAGATGCGGCCAATATCTTCTCGCCTACCGTTGAAGAATCTGTAGCTGTTTTGCTACTATCGGTAGATGCTGTTTCAATACTGGAAGTTGCCTTTGATTTTGAAACGTCATGTTGAATCGGCGTTTGATTGTTCTCAACCATTTCTTCGATGGCCTTTGCTTTCTCAGTTGGCGGAGTCATATTGTAGGGTTCGGTTGCCTTGGCTAAGCTCGAAACAGGAAATTCTTCAGCAGCTGGTTTAATTGATGCTTCCGGTTTGCCTTTGTTTTGATCTGCTTTTGAAGTAGTCCTTGCATCTTTTTGAGGTCCTGTTAAGACTTCAGGCTCTTCTGCCCCTCTTGGTTTCACAAGGTCCGTCGCTAGCGATTCTTTGTGGTTGGCTACAGTTTCGTCGTAAATTTTATCGGCGACTTGTTCCAACTCCATTGTTTCAAATTCTTGAACAGCTTCAAGAGTGTTAATGATTATTTCTTTTTCTTGGACTGAGTCAGCTTTTTCTTTGTCATCAGAGCCTGCAATTTTCTTTTCTTTCGCCGATTCCACCGATGGTTCCTTGACCAGCGGAGCTGCTGTGTTCGGTTTTTTGACTTGTTCATCGAGTTCGGATTTTATCAATTCAGGTTTTATAGGTGCCACAACTTTTGCTTCTTCTTTCTTAACTTCAGCTTTGTCACCTTGCTTAACTTTCAACGGCTTTTCATTGACTGTACTTGTACCGCAAGAAGACGCTGTAAGGTGTTCTTGCTCTTCAGCAAGAATCTGGTCGGCAATTTCAGAAAGCAAATCTTCTTGTTTGTAAAATACCGTTTCCAGCATGTCGTCTTCCTTTGCAGAAAACCGTTGGGACGCACTAACGCCAAAACTTGTGGGTACTTCATCGTCGAACTCAAGTTCGAGTTCCGTCGATGGGGGGCTGAAAAGGTCTTCGGAAAGTTTCTGTTCAGTAATCTTAATCGATGTTGGCAAAACTGCAGTAGCCTGTGGAATTGCATCAAGCGCCTCAATGACATCGCCGCATACTTTATTAGTTTCTTGAAGTTTCTCCTGAACAATGTGTCGCTGCAGTTCAGTTGCCATTTCCTTCACGTGCTGTTTTTCCTGAAGCTCAACCTTTTCAAGCTCTTTCGTGTAAGCTTCTTCTACCTTCACCTGTGATTTCTCTGGCGAAGCCTCTTGGCCTGATGATTTCGTCGGTTTTGTGATTTCTCTGGCAGCAGAGACCGGCTCAGCATTGGGGATCTTTTCTTCGAGCTCCATCTCCATTTCTGTTTTCACTAGCTCAGTCAAATTCTTCTTGGCTTCTGTCTTTGCGGGTACTTCAGGTTCCTCTATCTGGAAAACTGTCTCCACAGTCTTGGACGCTTTTTCTGCTCTAACATCTGCCACTGAGGAAGACTCGCTGAGCGTGTTTTTCTGGATCTCAGTACTTATTTCGGTTCTATGAAATTTGCTCTGGCTTGGTCGCTCTGGATCTACTGGTGTTCCTGCTTCTTTGGCATCAGCAACCTTCGCAGGCTCAAATTTTTCTTCTTCAGGACCTGGTTCAGTTTCAGCTATCTCAGCCTCTGCTTTCGCTTCGACGGTACTCATCCTCTTGATCTGAAAAATATGTTTCTTCTCCACTACCTTTTCTTCAGGCAAATCTCCAGTCATTACAATTCCAGTCTGTTCAATCTTGATTTCTTCCATCTTCTCAGACTTCGTAGAAGGCAATCCAGTAAGTAAAGTCTCTTTAAGTATATCGTTGTTTTCGGAAACGTGTTGCTGTCCTATAGTAACTGCAACATTTTCCTGTCTTTTTGTTTCAGTCAACTGCTGAGGTTGAGACTGTTCCAGCACTGCTCGCGCTGTATCAGTCGCTTCAGGTACATCAGTGGTCGCCGTAACATCGGAATCTTCCAACGTCTTGGGCTCATCCTCCATGCTAAGGTCGAACTGCATATCTTCTTCAGTCTCATCCATTGAATCTGATGACTTGACCCTGTCTCGTGTATTTGCAAGCATTTTATCCCTCACAGAGAATTGCGAATCAATTTTCTGGTCGCCAGGTACATCAGTTATCGTGGAAGGTACTCGACTTTCGTCTTCCTTAACGTCGCTCTTGCTGCTGCTATCCTTCAGCGTTCTATAAATTTCCGCATCCCCCATTTTAGTCTCGACAATGTCGTGGAGTTCCGTCAAAACATCACAGCTGGAGAATTCGATTGGACTCGTGCCCACGCCGATGTCACTACTCTCCATCGTCTTCTGCTGTGACTTTGATATTTGCCCAGTAAGCTGGTTTGGACTGACAGGGCTGCAGGCTTTATCCACAAGCTTTGTATGCCTTCCAGTATCCAACTCCAAATCAGCCTTGGCTTCAGGCGGAGTCAATGTCGCAGATGACTCAGACGGAGACGGAACCATCAACGTTGCAGAGTCATCAGTGTCAAAACTAACGGGGTCCACCGTCTTGCTGGTGTCCGTTCCGCTAATTTCATCAATGGACTTCGTCGATCGGCACTTCAAAGGAGTCTTCTTTGGCGAAGTCAGACTAAAGTCGGAAACTTCTCCTTCGGTATCGCTGGTCAATCCAGTATTCGGATCATTTCTGTCATCCCGAGGTAGGGACACACTAATTCCCGTATCGTAGAAACAGCTCTGGCTCTCAGTCTCAGTCGTTCCTTCTTCTGTCTTAAGTCTATCCGTATTCATAGATTCCTGCGACTTGTACCGGTCCACCGCACCCTGTTGTACGCCGTCCTCTGGGCCTTCCCAGCGGACTGTTAATGTGAAACACCAGCAATGTACACAACATGCCATAAAACACAAGCGCCTCAAGCCCAACACTCAGTTTATACTGCATCAAGGGATTTTTCAAACTTGAAATAATTATGAAAAATTGCATAAACTGAATAGCGTACTTGAGCGCAAACACTCAAATTCGTGAATGGGCAACAAAACCAACCTTTTGTCCTATCAACCCTTTCGTCTATAGAAATCTACAGTGATCTTAGTCATTTTTGAAAAGTTACTAGCATTCGAGAAAATAATGTCACACAAGTTAATCTGCTGTTGAATCTAACCTGAATGGATAAGTTTGTGTATTATCATTGGCTTGATGAATCGAAACTACCGTAACTTTGACGTAATAATTTTGTAATTGACATGAACCAGCAATTAGTGTATTAAAAATTGTTGTATCAAAAGCTCATCTAATGACCCCTGGTCGTTGGCCAGCAATATTAAATTTTAGCCCCAGTTTCTAGAATAGCACTGGCCATCTGGTCTTTCACATTCATGGCTCATGGAGCTGTGTCGTTAGTTTTGAAAGCTTCTGTTGAAATAGCATTTGTGTGACTATTTTAAATATAGCTATGGTCCATTCAGCAACCAAGCAAAGTCAATTAAAATTTTCTGTCAGCATAAGCAAATATGACTTCTGAACTTTCTATCGTTGTCTAAAATTGATAAAAGTCCAGCTACAAATTTGTGTGCGTAAAAAGTTGTACAAAGGTAAAAATTGTTTTTGAGTTATACTGGGTAAGCTGCAACATCAAAAAGGTAAAGAAGTTCCTAGTTTTTGACGTCAATCGTATCATTGTAAAACAAAAGGTGTGTAAACAACAAGAAATTGTTGACATCGAACAGCAATAAATGACGCTAGACTGTAAACATTTGGATACTTACATCAAATATCGTGAACAAATACGTATTTAAGCAGTGTCGCAGGGCATGGCAAATTTTGCGAAGGCATCCTCGCACGCACTTCATTTCGTTCAACTTTTATCGTTCATACAATAAAACATAACTTAAAATTTCTTAACTCTGAACCCGCTTCCAGACTAAACATACAAGAGCTTTTTAACTTAGCAATCAAAATCACCCCCATTGCGTACTCTTACTAGAGTAAACTAAATATCAGCAATTGATAAAGGTAACAAAACTACTGTCTCTTACCCCGACAGTTTTTTTTCTGCAAACGTACAAAACTCAATAAAATTGATCACTCACACTCTTCCATTTGGCATTATAAGCTTTCGCTGCAAACCTCCGTGCAACCTCATTTGTTTTTTATCTTATAATTTTACCCACTTTGGGATACTCAAGCAAACAGATTCCAATTAGTAAATCGCAACCAGACTCACCTTTGTCTTAAAATCAAGTCAAATTTCACCTTACTGTCACCCACTGAATACAACCGTTAAACAACTGGAGCAAAGTCAATATCTTTTGTCTATAGCATAGCTTTGGCACAATCGTAACTGACTTCCGCGCTCTTTCGCTATCCGTCACACTATAATTTACCCGCTACAAATTGTAGCCCAGGAATAACGGTCACAGAAGCAGATAGTATTGCAGAGAGTCGGGCATTTTACGGCTTCCCACATATTTCTCGCCTAAGTAAGGTGGCATAACTATATCACTGGAATAGAGGTACGAATGAATAGCCTATCACAGCCTCAAGTCAGTAACTCAATTTACGTGCGCAGTGCAACTTTGTAGGCGATGAACATAGTTATTAGGGCAAACTATTCCAAGCTGATTCTATACGCTATTATTATTTTGCTTCATTATCAGCCTACTTTCCCTGCGTAGCAAGATACCCTACAAGAACGCTATAGAGAAAATTCCCTTTGCTGAGATAAAATAAACTGGCGATGAGTGGCGTGGGGTCCATTCGGGTATTAGCAGTATAATGCGGACGACTAAAAACGGTAAGAAGCAAACACCTGACAGATAATGAAACCAAACTTAGTCTCTCTTGTAGACGTTCCACTGCCCTCAGATCAGTTAACTAACTCAATTAAACGGCAAAGTCTTTACTGTAGCCTGCAGGCGGACTGCGACCATTAACATCTAAATTTGCCTTAATTTGCCGTAAGTAGCAAAGTCGGTAATGTCCGATACAAAATCTTAAACCTGCTCGACAAAAACCTCCGAGCTTCGATCATATCGTCACTACCGCAAAGGTTTGTCCGTAAAATCAAAAGCTGCACGGAGGTTTCCATCTGCGTGATTGTTTGCTGAAAACAGTGAAGAACGAACTAAATGGATACAGTATCGGGGACTAAAGTAATGCCGAATATTAAAAATGTATATCCAAATATAGCTGGGTGCGAAATGGCAAATTTTGTAAACCGCTACCGCCCGGCATAATAAGATAATATAAATATAGCCAAAAATATGTCCTATTTTCCAAGAGAGGTCATGCTTCCGCAATTCGCAATTTTTCATTGAACGAGCCCTTGAAAGCTTCTTTCAAAGTCTATCATGCTAAATATGCACCTTGTTAGATGTTATACAGAAAGCAAACTCCATTGCGGCACCAGCACAACCTCTCCGAAGCTAAACCGAAGCGAACAACTAAACATGTCGGCAAATCAACATTTATCATGAATGTATTTATGTTTCAGTCCGTATGTGTAAGAAGAAAATATGCTGTCTAGAAAATGCAAAATTCTAGGAATGTTACTGTGCCAAAAACTACTGACTTGTGAGTCGTCTAAAGAATGCGCACTATAAACTACTGGATTCGATTCAAGTATTTACAACTAGGAATCTGTATGAGCAAGAACCTATGCAAATTAAACATTAATTTCGCCGGCCGCCATTTAGGAAGTATAATAATGGGGCGACAAAACTTTTACAAAGGCAGGGACAGCGAATCTGATGGTCTACAGGTTTTGAACGTGGAAACAAGTAATTTACACTAGTAAATAGAAATGCTCCAGAATAACGCTAAATTCCAAGTCAGCATGAAATGAAACTGGACCAATGATAATCAAGTATCCCTATCGCATTTTCGTTTTTGAGCCCTAACATCAGATAATTCGTCCTTTCTTATTGATCGAGAAATTTTTGCACCTTATTCCTAGATTCGTGTGCTTTTGTATGGAGTTTGAAATTCACTCGAATACAACTAAGACGTCATAACATAATATCGAATCCAAAGATAAAGTTTACGTACCTTTTTGCGCCTGTCGTTCCTCCAGCCTCTCTTCGAAAACCATTTCTTCGGTTGGACTTTGGCTTCTAAGCTTCTGAGTTTTGGCTTTGAATGACTCAGTCTGCGACAATTCTTCTAAGGATTCCGAGTCCTGATCATGAAAAGCAAATTTTGAAAATTACAGCAAAATCCCAAAAGACAAATCAAGGTAAGCAAGTACAGTAATTTATATATAAAATAACAATAATAAAGTAGCACATGTCCAGCATCCTGCCGTTCAACCAGGATGTGTAAATTACAAAATATACGTTTCATGGTACTCCGGGCCGGGAGCCAATCTTCAACCTACAGCAAATCAGGGTATCCAATGCATAAATTTTCTCCAACAAATAAAACTCCCAAGCAAATACCTTCAAGAATATGCTCAGTGTCAACAAACAATAATCATTGGATTTTCAAGCCCTCATATCAATGCGTAACAAATCAAAAGATTATGTGCATTTATGAGGCAGAATGCATGACGACATGTGTACCTTCATCAAATCTTGCTCGTCGTAACTCACGTCTAAGCTCAAATTCCGCTTTTCCTTGTGAGATGCTGACTGAACAATCTGATCTTCAAGTTTCTTGATCGATTGATCGACATGGGTTTGCGCAATGATTTTCTCCGAAGCATCCGTCACTGGCGCCACGTTTCCTATACACTGAGCAACAATATCATCCCTGCCGATTGCGTTCAGTGCTTTCTCCAGCGAGTTTCCAGTTGCACGGTCACCTGCTTGTTGCATCCACAACCTCAACATGACCGTTGCCTACAATTTCCACAAAGTCGCAATCATTAACAATCGACCATAATGATAAGCAAAAAAGCGATAGGAATTCTCTTTTTACCTGCTGGTTCGGATTTTCAGGGTATTCGCCTTCAATGATTGCAATGTCAGGGTCTGCAATCCCAAGATGGGTAGCTAAAGGTATCCAGTCACTGCCCAAAAGGTTAGCAACATCGGAAATTTTCAGGTCAGCCTTCACCATTTCCCCTGGTCCAACAGTAAGAAGGCTTTGTTTGGGAGTTGAGTAGGCCGCGTTCCGGATATTGTAACGGTTGGTATGGAACGGAAGTCGAGGCGAGGATGAAACTGAAGGAGGTGCCGATGGGTCATCCGGTAGAATTTGGTCGGGTAGGACGATGTTCAGGTTACAAACTGGAGCTTGATCCGTTTTTCCGCTTGACTGCAATAAAAGTTATTTAATGTTTTGATTGCTGCCACTGTCACTTTATTCATGTCGGAACCTCTGTTTCTATACCTTTGATTCTCTCATGAAAATTATTCGCCCAACGGGGTCCGAGTTGGTGTCACGAAGTCTTACAAGGAACGGCAACCGGTTTTCGCGGAAAGCATAGAACTTGAGCCGCAGCTGTTCACCCGATTTGGTCACAGGGGCCAGGTTTCCAGCCATTTCAACCCATTGCTGCTTTCCTTCTAGTACTTCGACGTCTCGGCTCTTGGCTACTTCGGTAAAATTTTCTTGGCCCTCCAGCGTCTTCTCTTCACGGTCATCTGTCATGCAGAATACACGCAGTCGAGCCTCGGTCGGCTCGATTCGTTTCGAAAAGATAACAAACCTGTAAATTTCGAAAGTTAGTAACTATACTTTTTCCAGCAACAGCGTATATAAACCCCATTAATTACTTGGCCATGAAGGGTACATGAATCGCTTCTCGATACAGGTCCGTTGCCATCCGGGTAACATCGTGACTGGCATGCCTGCAATCCACCAGCCAGAACCTGGCTGATACAGTTGTGGTAAAGGAGACACAGTCGTTGACGAATGTTAACGGTGTCGATCCCGTTACATCTTCCCATTGCGCTCGTGTTGTTCCACCTGACAATTCAAACAGACCCGGACCTCGCTAATGAAAACTGTATTACTCCCAACCACGTCCAAACGAAAACGTTTTAAAGTTACTACCGATTGTTATGGCAAAGTGTCAAAAGTTTCTTATTGTCATGTCTCATTCAAAATCATTTTGATTTTTCTGTATCATTTCTTCAAAAAGTGCAGAGCAAATTATCCCATACAAATATCCTGGATCCTCTTCAAGCTAACAAATTAGCATGCACAAACCTCTACTTTCTACACTCCAAGTCAGATGTCAAATCCTGAAGAAGTATGTGAGACGCAGAATATAGTGGTGAATCGATTTCGCAACATCGTTTTTACAAACAGAAAGCAGTCTACTAAAGTCACAAGTCAGAAAAAATATGCATGCATAACAACACTTCCACAACCTTGCGACACGAAACACACGACGTTTAATACAGTATATACAAAAGCAGATTTTGCACCCAGCTATAGATCCTGATTTTTGCAAAAGTTTGTCTGAATCTCTGCCTGTGATGACTGCTTTTTTTCAATATGTTCAGGCACAAAACATTTCCTCCGTCTTTCATTTCGTATCGGCCACTACTGCAATCGTTATGAAGGTTTACAAAATCTCAAAACTGTGCTCAATATTTGTACCTGGCTTACTGCTGTGCATTGTGTTTGGAGAAAGTCATTAGAGATACTAAAATTGCCGGATTATGAAGTTTAATGATTGCTAAGAGTACGAGTGTTAGATGGCATATAAATTGCCTGGACGACGCCCACATATTTTATGGACGTTTGACAAATGTTAGCATGTTATTATAGAAATTTCAGAACAGGTATTATATTTTGGTACACATCAAGCTGTCTTGCAGGTTAGCGCAAGGGAAAGCGGCTGTCAACGCAAATGAACACATTTGTGCGAATTTAGCAATCAATCATTATTGTTAAACGTTGATGTGAAATTAAACGAGCGACTGACGTGAAAATATTATTAGTTGCTGAAAGCCAGCCATTTTCAAAATACAACAGGTGAACGATTTCGCAGAATTAATCAAGAACAACTGAAACTTGAAGCTAGAATGCTCATATCGTCTCTCAAAGTCGTTTTCACCATAGAAAAGCCTTTCGGTATATTTATTAACCTGACACTGTTTCCTGATTAAAGCCTTGCAGTGCCAGACATTATTCGGAAACAAGGAAAACAAGAGGGTAAATGTCGGAATAATTACCTTTGAGCGATTTCTTCCGAAACACGCCTGCACTTGCAGTAAGCCCAACAAATATAACATCAAACGCATAATTGCAGTTTTGCCCGATATAAATTAGCTTCATTAAATTGTGATCAAATGATTCCTTTTTTCGCATTGTCAAACACCTTTTTCTCGCAATTTTTTCGTATACCTCAGATAACCGTGTATGCAAAACTGTGGAATGTTTTCACAAGTGTCTCATAAAATCATCAAAATGTGAACTTTGCATTTCACCGTAATGTGTAAGCGTCAAAAGTGAGACTTTCTAATCTGTTCTTGTATTGCTGACATGCTTGTTCAATAAACAAAATGACAAAATGTGACGCTCTGTGAAGTTTTTTTGCATTGTACAAATATTTACATCGGCGTGCACCACAATGTCTCATCTTGTGTGTTTGAAGGATTTTGGTGCTGTAATGATGAACGGGTGATTACCTACTACACGAATCCGGTTCATTCCCCAGAGTACATTTGAAATTAATCACCAATTTTCTTTAGCTTGCAATGCCTTTCTCACGCCGCGTTTCTTTACATCTATGATTGCGCTAGACCCGTGAACAGTTTGCTACTTCAACACTGCACGAACAAATCACGTCTAAATTTCCAGCTACTAAGAGTACTTCAGTTGAACTACCGACAAATCAATGTTGCGTTGCTATTGATAATACTAATTTTGCTAATTTGCAATCAGCTACTGTTCAAAACACTAGTAGAAATATGCATTGAGGAAGAAATTACTGGATTCAGTTCAGAAAGATACTTATGTTAACACTTGCACAGGCATACATACACCCACACAATTTTGTGAACTTTGTAGCACTCTTTTTCATTTCAAGTTTTTCCACTCATGTAACTAGGTTAATTGCTGAAAACTTACCGGTGATAGAACAGAGCAACCTCAAGGACGAATTTGGATCTTGGCTTTTAGGAACTGGGATCGTCAGCGTGATGGGCTTATGGAACTTCCTTCGTCGTGGTTCCACGGTAACAATGGGCGATACCGAGACACGGCTTCCGGCGACTTTGTTAATTAGTGCTTCTTGTATTGGTTGTGCCTGAGAATCCCCAATTGCATAGTTCCATAAAATTGTCGTGACATCGGTGGTCATCCCGTAAAAAGGCAATATTGGCAATTTGTTTATTCATTCAAAGCAGGAATGATGCCACGGCCAGTCACAATCGTTGCCAGCAAATACCGAAAAATAAAAGATAAAAAACCCAAAATGAACTCAGATTCAAATTTTAACAGAGCCAATAATTTGGAATATGACCACAAAATTGAACGAGAAATAACATCCTTTAGTAGAAAACCCAAAGCAATGTAAAGCGTGAAAGCAATATAATAAAGAAATGTTCCAAATAAAACCTGGCAACTCTTGGACAATTTATGAAATGCTTTTGTGTGATTGATGATGCAAGTGAAAGCAGTGGAAAAAGCGGAGCATAGAAATCACTTTGAATATCCCATCAACAATTAGGCATTTAGAAACAATTAATCGTACTAGTAACAAGCAAGGAGGCCCCGAGATTGACAAAGAACTGATGAGAGAAACCACGCATTCCAAATTGAAAACAAGAACAAACTCAATCGATAAATAGAGAAAGCCAAGAATGACAACTATACAGTGTGTTTTTCAACTAATCTAAATTTTCGACTGTTTCAAATCGTGAATAGTGTAAAAGACAGAAAGCACAACCAAAGAGTATATTTGTTCAAAAAGTATCCGGCTATAGGGAGTCAGCCCAATTAGTACGTGTACAGTGTACAGTAGTATGTACAATAGAAGAAAAATCGACTCTTTAGTCGAGTCTTGAGAATCGATCTACTGCGATAAACGGGACCTTCTTGACTTGTTTTAGTAACCATTGTCAAAACGCTACACAAAGACTTGTTCCACTGCCCTCTATCCATTGTGCCGAAGCACTTCATGAGTTAGTTTACGATAAGTTTACTTTCTCTGCCCAATCTTTATAGCTTTTCCAAGTTTAAGAAAGAGCGAGAAGAGAAAAAGCCATATAAAAGTTACCGTCAACTTGTAGAGTTTCTTGATCGTCAAGACTAGAATATGAGTGACATATATATTTTGAGTTTATTGGGCGGAATCCCGTCAACTCTCGTATTAGAGTGACCCGGATACCTTTTTTCGGTTTTTTCGCATAAACAAGAAAGGTGAACAAACACACACGTAATTCATCAGAATTATATGAACATCAAAAGTTTCCCAGTTAGTACATGTTAGCTCAACTAATGTGCTCTAATTTCTATCTTTTCCCACCAATTACTGACTAGTCTACTTGCTCAACGAACACATGTAAGTTGTTTAGCTAGCTTCAAATTTAGATCAAGCACTTCATCCTTAAGTACATTGTGTGAGATCTCTTGCTTTGTATCTTGACTAGCTTCAATATTGAATAGTCGCTATAAATATCCCGTATTGCACGTTTCCGGCCTCTTCAGCCTAATCTAATAAAACTCTTAATTGCCTTATCAGAAACTATTTGTTTTTCTGTCATTCACAACCGCTGGAGAGATTCAAACTTGAAAGCGTATTCTTTCAAGCTCAGGATGGGTCAATAAAGCTATTTACCTTGTCCCTACGTAAAAATCTGAGTAATATATTTTTGGAAGGTAAAGAGGCTCAAGAGGCACTTTCGCACTGACTAGCAAATATTTTCCTAATTCCGTCTGACTAGCTCTCTTCAGTCATTCTTTGATAACAATTTGTTCCTTGAAGGTACAAATACAAATTTTTAGAAACATTCCAATCACACGCAACAAACCCTAAGTATATATAGCATTCATGAAGTCTCGTGCTTGATACGCTAATGTTGAGATCAGCCCTATGCATGATATAATGTGTTTCTGAATGCTTGCAACTGTTCCTATCTGAACTAAATCTAAAACTGCACATTACATTGACAAGACAACCCAACTGACGAGTATTTGTTGGTGTGACACTCAACTTGTAAAATCTACTGGTGTGAAAACTTGAAGTAAAGCCCAATAAGTTAAAGAAATAATGTATATAGAAACTGCATTAGCAAAAGGAATATTTGGAGCGCTAGAAACAGCAGCACTCGCTCAACATCAGAACAGCTAAATGCCCAATCACCATATGAGCGCAAAGCGTTTCTTTTTCGGGATATTATTCACGATGATCTTTTTGGTGCCAGTAGACTTCGAAGGCTTCAGCTTGCTTACCTGAAGACCAACTTTGATACGCTTTGTCAAAGCGCCAGCGGGGAAAACGGCTTGCACTTGTGGAACCACCGTCGAAGATACCATGCCGCCATCTGGTCCAACCGCATGAACTTCCTGTCGGATTCTCGACACAAGAGCAAAGTATTGCGGGAAATCCGTCGTAAGGATCCTTGTAATGCGGTTCGTGTTAAGATCTTCCAGTTGTTTCAAGTCTGTAGAAAACAGTTTGAATTTCAGTCTCGATTGAGGCTTGAAAACTTTCGCAATATCACGGCCGTGAATTTACCTGTTGAATCGAATGATTCATTCAAAACTTCCTGAACAGCTTCTTCCGTTGCGTCCAAACTGTGTTCTCTCCACGATTCTCCGTTGTCAGATCGAAGAACTACAATTTCTCTCTCATGTCCTCTCAACGACGCAAAATGTGGAACTTCCAAAATCACAGGGCCCAAGAATTTAGCGCCAGCAGGACCCAGTTCCAAAATTCGAGAGGCCAAGGCTTCGCCTTCCATCAATGGCGGTGGGTGGACAAGACGATCCTTTTTGAGATACCGGCAAGTAATTCTCATCGGACTAGGAGCTTTCCGCGGCGGAATGATGACTCGGACTCCTGAGTGCCGACATCCTCGCATTGCTCCACCTCGTGCATCGACCATGAAACTCACCAGGAAGCTGCAAAAATTTTGAAAATTACAATTTGACCTCCAACTACAACTTCGAATGCTGGAGAAACGAGCAATTGACGGATGTTATCAAACACAAGAGGATGTAAAAGCGAAACTATTCTGAGACTCTAACATTCATCAAGGTTTACGCATACACAGAGGTACATTAAACAAAATACAGGTTAAATCAACTCAACACCTCACACACACGCTCAGTCTTCACCGCAATAGTTAAGTAAGAAGCGATTAATTTTCTTATACAACTTAAAATTCATGAACATCAATCACAAGGTTTGCTTTGGCCTTTTCAACTTCAAAGGGTTAACCAATTTGCAATACTCCATAACCGCCGTGCATGCAGTAATTTTTAACATTACTGTAATTTCGGCCAGTTTGATAGGCCGTAAACTACATTCCTTCCAGCACAATTTCCCACCAATTCCCAAGTGCAGTACTTTTTCAGACCTTCGAAAGCCGTTTAATACCTCCACCACAATGCTTCAAAATCAGCAATATTTATGTTAGTGTTCAGTTTTGTTCCGTTGATGGTGGTTTGCCTCATTTTGTTCTTTGGGTTTTGTCTAAATTACCAAAGCTTTTTTCCGCAGGTCCGTAAGTGCATATACTCTCCCGTGCTAATCTAAAATTTACTTTAAATACTTTCTCGCTACCATTGCCCATCATGCAAAATAAATAAAATTTGATTCACTTCACACAAACTCAAATCATATCCACATCACCGATGTACTTTTTGTTCACAGCCAAAACAACGCTACGGACGGAGTAAATGTAAGATAAAGAGGTCGAAGAGCTTACTTTCTCCAGTGAAGTTTTCTAGAATCGGACATGCAAACACCATCGGAGCGTGT
>JAQGBJ010000440.1:0-41613 GCA_034698345.1 Sphaeridia pumilis | reverse complement strand
GCTGTAGTTTGAGCATTACTAATAGAGAGGTCATGCTGCGGTGGATGATGGCCGGGCATGTTCGAAGGCGATGGCAATGACCAAGAGTTGGCTCCAGGTGGAGGAGGATTCGCGTTCATGTTTGCAAAGTTTTGATCTGACGGAGATAAATCCATCGAAAATGATCGCTGCTTTCCATTTCCGCCAGCACCCCCATTAGCTCCTGAGTAATCCTCTTCACGTCCAACCTCGAGCTTGATACTGAGATCTAAAAGTCACATCAAGCAAATTAGTCCTCCTCGTGTCCCGCGAAAAACTTTTGACAACATGTCCATTCGACCAATATGTATCTAATCCTACCTTCTGGCATAGTGTTTTCGGTACTAGCACTTCTGATTTTCCGCACATTAGGATTCTCAGTAATGACAATGGTCTGCTGCTGCGACTGTTGCCCCTGATGATTCGGCGGTCCCTGGTTCCGATGTTCCTGCGGTGGCTGCACAGAGTAGTGCGACGGGAACGGCTGGTAGCCTCCAGGAGCCATATTCTGCCGACTGCAAGTAATTCTTCGAATTAACCATAAACTTCATTCTCAAGGATCAACCGTCTATTTCTCCAACTTACTTTGATTCTAGCTCAATCATTCGGGGGTTCATGGTCGGCGACGGCAAAGGTACAGATGTTTTCGACATATGGTGATTATTCGCATAGTCCATGCCCTCCGACATTGACCGGTCTGGACTTGGATGTCTCGGTGAGGTAAGTCGGTGTTTCTTCCCATTTTTGTCAGCATACAGTCCTGCAGAGACACAAGACATTACATCATGTAAACTCATTAACTCATGTAAACTACATGCTTGCAGAATCCCAAGTCAAAGCCTCAGCTTTCCAACTTACCCGTAGACGATGGAACAGTTGGAGGCGTCTGGGACGGAGACGGGGAAGAAAATGAGGTAGGTGGTGACTGGACCGAGTTGGATGTCTTGTTCAACGACGACGGCGGAGTCTGTTGAGACTGTTGCGATTGTTGATTTGGAAGCAACAAAGGTCCTAGTGCTTGAGCTAGTATATTTACCTGAGATGATCCTGAGGAAAAGGATGAAGGAATCTTTCCGTCACCACGATCCTCCACCACGTCGCTCGATATGCTATGCAAGTCATTTTGCGACAGCGACAAACCTTTCACCTGTAGAACCCAAGACAAAATTTCGTTCCATTAAACTCACACGCCCCCTTGTCAGTCGCCGTTTTGAAGTCAATCAATTATTCAGCCATCGCCATCCAGCAACGCCAGAGAGACAACACCCTTACCTGCAGCCTTTTAGCAGTTTGAAGAAAAGTATTTAAATTGGCATCATCGATATACACTTCTCCTTTGTACATAAATTCCAGCAAAGCCCTGAGATTTGCAGCACTCGTCCCGTCCAGTATCACGACGAGATTCTGTGCCGTGGAACATTGTTCAAATAGTTCCTGGAAATGAACACTACTTGCCGCGAGCACGACGCGGTGAGCCCTATGACTCTCGCCTGAAAAAGAAAGCCAAATAAAAACAATGCGTCACCAACTTTCTCCAGACCGCTCACTATTTACCCACCAAAACAAATACAAAACAACAAAAGACTCCAACAACTCACCTTCACAGAATAGCGTCACATCTGCGAGGCTTTCCGACTCATACAACTTAATGAAGGAATTGGCTAAATTATGGCCGTAATTACTCCATCTGAGATGAAACTGGTGCCTTGATGTCATTCTTCCGGTCGTTTTTGCACTTAAAGCATCACCGAAATCTGCAACGTAACCAATTCAAAGTCCTCTATTAATTTCAGTCATCATCAAAAATTATTGTCTACCTCATAAACTCATCATCATCACCAAAAAATCCACCTGTCCTCAATTCACCAACAATTTACAAAACGCATACTCTGTCTCGTGCAAACAGGCAGAAACATTCTTCAACCACACTGCAACCCTTTCGAGGCCCACCAAAAGTGAATGGGATTCCTTCGAGGTTTCCTTGGAGGGAGAACCGCATTTTGCAGATTCCTTCAATGTCTCGTCTCACATATCTCTCAACATTGCATCACAAAAGAGCAGCCAGCGTTGCAGACACTGCTGCACTCTGAAATCTGCAATCTGATCAAGGTCTTCAAGGACTCCTTCTGTTACTCTTGCCTAATTGTTGCATTCAAACTCCTTCACTTTTGCCTTACTTATTTCGTCCCTCCCTTGATAGCCTTGAACGACACACACACACTTTGTCTATTTACCCTTTCAAAGCCAAATCCATATCAATTTCAAACAAACTTTTTACCGTATTCCAATTCCGCATTCCCAAGTCATTCATATCCAAAAATTCGAGTACACTTTGTAAACAGCCGGGATTGGTACAGTTTTTAGCACATGTCTCGGAAACTTAGTTTCTTAATAACAATGTTCATACCGTTTATTATTTCATCCGCTTAACACACTTGTCACCAGTTCAGCAATCACTCTCGTGTCTAGCAAAATATCACTTGTCGAAACGACGACGACGATTCTATAGTAATTATCCTCTTCTTTCTTTGTTATCCTACAAACTTGATTGTAATTCTAGAGAGGAATCCTTGTGAAAAACGTTATTTGGAGCACCAATAAAAATACACACAGCGTAATAATTGTTCTTAGCGATAGCATAAATTATCGCCGATAATCACAATTTACAGACTGACGTCTATAACTATCCATCAAAGTAGTCTACGAACGAACGACACAAAATGACTAAAAGTCTCGCCAAAATCCCTGAAGTGTTTCAGCTATTTGATTAGCTATTATTAAAGCTTCCGTTTGATTGATACGTCTTATACAATTAAAATCCCTAAGATATTTTTCCTGAGAAACAGTAGTAGTACGTAGTACTGATAGTTCCTTGTCTACATTTCTAGCACTTTTGGTTAATTATTGCTGCGATTCGTTTCGATCCGTGTTTTCAAACTTTCTTCAATCCATTTCCACTAGATAGCTTCAATAGCACCACCGACGACACCTTTCTCCCCTATTTCACACAGCAAGTTATTATTTTTTTCTAAAACCTCCAATTAATCACATGCACTCGATACGTTTTTGATAATAGCACGTGCTCCGTCCCACTGTTTTTGACGTCAAATTTTCTGATGATGATGGTGAAAGTCTTTTTGGATTTTCGACCACCATTCTGGCTCTGGAAAACGGTATAATTTCACCACAATTTCAATCCCACAGACAGAACAACTATAGAAGCACATGTGTTTTTCGCAAATTTAATAGTCGTCGTGTACCTCTGTCGGTAATGCACTCCAAGTTGTCTGCGTATGTCGTCTCGACTGGTGCATGTGTGTTTTGTATGTCGCGATGGGCCTGGCGTGTGTGTGTGTGGCGATCTCGACGGCGATGGCCAATAGTACTAAAAATTGCAATTGCAATTAGCGACAACGGGGAGGAGTTTCGACTGCGACCTTTTACCGAGCTTCGCTGCTGCTGGTGGCCACAAAACTGACTGATGGTCTCAACGAGTAGTACGCATCGTAACGTCTGCAACGAGTCTACTGCAAACAGACGGAATCTCGCATATGATTGCGCTGCGCTCTCCTCTCTCGCTCTCACATCTTGCTCTCTTCTCCTCACCCAATTCCTCCCACTGTTTTCGTCCTGCTATAAAAAACTCTTTTCTTTAAGACACACACGTTGAGATGGGCCCGCACACATACACACGGCTCCTCAATTCCTCTCCGCATCTCTTCTCCTCCTTTAGCACACACACTTGCATTCGCTGCTGCCACTTTATTCTTTGCAAGCAAGCAGCAGCAGCAGCGTCAGGCAGGAGCGCAGCGATCGCATCTCTTGTAATCTTGGAGAATGCTGTTGCTGCTGACGCTGCTGCTCCCTTGCACTCCCACAGATTCGCATTCGCACTCTTCAACTTTCAGTTTCCTCCGCATATAAGCTCGGCTTACGCTTA
The DNA here is from genome assembly GCA_034698345.1 of Sphaeridia pumilis. Classification (NCBI taxonomy): domain Eukaryota; kingdom Metazoa; phylum Arthropoda; class Collembola; order Symphypleona; family Sminthurididae; genus Sphaeridia; species Sphaeridia pumilis. The sequence goes on along the minus strand of JAQGBJ010000440.1, from coordinate 37,655 downwards.
CGCTGTGTAATGCATCGAATGGGCAGCAGCAGCGGCGTATAAGCGCCGCTGCTGCTGCCTTTGCGGATTGAACCGACCGCTTTATTATAACCAAGGCTACAACATGTGCTTTTGATGATCTCATAGAGTGTGTGTGTATTATTTGCAAAAGCGCATATCATCATCAGCGAGCAATGCATGCATATATACACAAGGTCCCCGTTTGGCTGTCAGCAGACATGCGGAATCAGCAGCAAATTTCGCCTTAACAAAAGGCACACCTGTCGTCTCTCTCGACGGCTTCCATCCAATGGCTCCTATATCTGTGTTCAAGTGCTAAAACGTTCTTGATGCCCTTTCCGAGAAGTGGGAGCGCAGCGTTTGTGTGTGAACACGTAAGGCTTTGTCTCGTTCACGTTGCTCTGGGGACTTGTGAGTTCCTTTGTGAAAAACCTTTACAAGTCGCCACGAAAGCTCAAATAATCAAGCTCTCAAGTGAAAGGAGTATATTCACAATAATAATGCCAAGGAAGGAGCAGCAGCAACGCTTTTTGAAGGCGTCAAGCGGAAGCGTCACAGTCTGCATGGTCTTGAAACGCTTACATGTGATCGACCTTGCATCTGCACACATGAAATTACTACACTTCCAACATGGCAGTTTAAGGACGACAAGAGCTGAAGTTGGATGCGAGAGACGGCAAAAAATAGAGCCGCGCGATGACGCTGCTCTCAAGTACAAAACTAAAAAGTTTTTGCAACATGCTTGTTGTGATCCGTCGCTTGTATAAAAATAATAGACTTCTTTATGTACGCTTCTCTTAGCACCAACGATACATGTCATGCAGGCAGCAGCTGCTTTTCGGGACCATGTGCCGGAGCTTTTGTAATTACAAAAAATTCTTGCTCTGAATTTCAGCCATGTAGTGTAATGCCAAAAACGGATGCAGGAAATGGCAAAATTTAAGGCAAAAATTCAATGTGAATTTTTGACGATATAGTAGCTTTGAGTCGGAAAAATTAAAGAAAATGTAAAGTTGCGATACGGCTGCAAAACTGGAAATAAAAATGTATCGAGATTCGCAGCCGCACCTCCCACTTAAAGTGTATCTAATAAAACGTGTATTATATTTTTGAGACGAGCAAATCGTGAGCAGTACATAAATACATGTTACGTCTCTAATACGGACAACGGAGATGATATAAACGCTGTTGCAAAATTATTGCCCATATCTAATACCACAACAGCTCCTGTTATAAATTGAGAAGTAGCAGAAAAAGAAGGCGCTTCTGTTAGCTTGCATATAGACGTGCCCAAGTTCCAACTTGGAACCAGTGGCCAGTTTTAATGGCGACTTTGAACATACATGCGAGTATATAGGAATAGTAGCGAGAGTTCGAAGATGGCAAATTATAACTTTAGCTGCGCACTCTTAAACTTGCCATTTGTTTGAGCATGCGAAAAATATAATATGCAGTTTCTTCGCTTCAAAGAATTAATGTCTTCCACCCTTTTTGCAAAGTCAAAGTCAATGCTATGCGTTGGCTCTGTATTATATTACACACAATTTTTGAGCTTACGAATATACAGTTTTTGGCCAAGGTTCTAATATGCAGTCGAGAAAATGTCAAACACATGGAGCAAAGTAATGGCAAAACTGATGTGGAAGTGTGCAAAAAAACACTTTGCTTCTTCTTCTTGTTGTAACAGAGTATTAAATGAATCATGTACACAATGTAAAATGCGTCCTTCTTTTGATATCGCATTATGGCGATGGTGCCAAAAAAGTTTTGCACTTTTGGCAACAACCGAACAAACAAGCAAAGAGAGATCAAGGGTAAATGGAAGAGGTGGTGGATGAAAAAGAGGCAAACTTTGGGTCCGGTGGTCGTGATTGATGGCATTACGAGAGTACATAGCAAAGGGGCAAATTCCAGTTACGTTGGCGATTATTGTTCAAAGTAAATTTTTTATACTGGTTCTTCTTGATAATAAGATTGCAAATATAATGCAAGCCAAAACCGGTGTGATTAAATTACTTTGGAAATTGCCTTGAGCAGTTTGACTCCAGAGAAGAAGCGACATGACTCGTTCAAAACGTCGTGTTGTTGAGCAATCAAATAAGCTGGATGAGAGCAAGGATGAGGTGCGTGTGTATTAAAACATGAACTTTGATATTAGATTATAGAAGAAGGATATTTAATAGGCGCGCCGTCTCTGACTGTGAGATAGACGTTGATGAGGACGGAATTAAAAAGGGTTGAAAAGTCATATTCATGATGATGGGCGAATATATATATACAAGTTTAACATACAGCGTGTGCATGACCTTAAGCCGTAAGTTGTTGCCATTTCTCGCACAAACTCGCACAGTTAATATATATTTGCATCGCCCTCAAATGACGGCATGTGCAATCTTCTGGAAAGATCAAAGCGCAGACGGAGCCAAGGTAAAAAATGTAGCCATTAGACTCGTGTATATTGGCGGAGGAGAAGCAAAAAGAAGAAGAGCCAATTCACCAGGTGAATATACTATACGCTTGTTGCTGCTCGTCTAGCCCAAGCTGGAGATACCTGAGTGAAAAAAAAGATACCTGAGTGAGTTGAGCCCATTAATAGGAATGGCAACCACCACAACCTGCAACGTACTTGCATGTCCATCAAAACTGTTTTGCAAAAATTTATCAAGGTAGTTGGGTGGGGGGCTGGCCGGGGCTAACAGCAGCGTAGTAGCAGCATCGCAACATCATCTTGAAGTAATTCAAGCGTTTTTGCCATATGCAATAATATTGCGTCTTCCTTTATCCATGTATAAACTGGCTTTGTGGTGGTGGTAGTGGTGGCTGGATTCGTTAAATAATCCATGAACCCACTCCGGTTTGGACAAGCCAAAGCTTCAAGTGTTACATGTTTGTCTATCTTTGCGTATATAGTTTTGGCTTGGAGTCATGTTGTTGTCAGGTGGCCAGGATGGGTGTGGGAGAGGCAAGTGTGCGCAAATTGTCAGTTTTTGCAACTTGAACATGATCATATAATGACTCGATTCAAGCTGGCTTTTGCCAAGTTCCTTATGGAAAACTCGCAAACTTGCAGGGAGGAGGAGGAGAAATAAAAAGAGACACAAGATTCGCAAGATGAATTGCAAACAAGATTTCAACATGAGATTAAATATATAATGTTTTTAGCTTTTTGAACGTCTATAGTAAACCGTGTTGACGCCCAGTTGAGAGTCTCAAATTGATACGGAGAGAAGGACAGAATATGAGAGAGAGAGATGCGATGATGATCGTTTGCGAATCTGGATAAACGACCTTGTAATTCCTCCAACGGCATCAACCTACCTGGCTCTGTAAATATTACTCACTCGACAACACATTCTCTTATCTCTTCTTACATTCCTTGTCCGCGGTTTTTCGCAAAGGAAATGGCAAAAACTTTTCTTATCCGTAGCCTCAGGTTGCTCTGTCAGTCAGGTAAAAGCGCGAGGAAGCGTGTTGAATGAATCTTTTATTATTATTAATATAATAAAAGATTGCATACGTGTCTTTGACGTTGACATATCTTTGGTTAGTGTGTCTGCCTGCGCTGGTTATTGTTAGAAGCGCCTCACATTATATGTATGCAGAAATTGCTTGCTTCTCCTCGTTTCTGATAAATGATTGTATTTGCTGATTGAGTCCTTCAGCCTTAATTTCCCCTTTCTTGCACCATGCATATTGGACGAAAACTACCGCATTTTCCATGTATTTCCATCATCAACCACAACCATTCGTTATAACTTTATTGTCCTTTTTGATTGCATCGCTTGATTGCTGCCACGACCGATATATAAATTCCAGCAATTTTGCAGCAGCAGCAGCAAAGACAATAATAATTTTTGCGATCGCCGGGTACACCTGCTCTACCTATAACCGCAATTTCTCAACGAATGTATATGTGACCGCTTGTATGGCCACGTTGCTCTGATGTGAATTGACGTATATACGGGACAATTAGTCCCGGAAACGCTTCCAGGTTAGTGAATTCGCCACAATTTCCAGGTGTGTATATATTCTAGTACATGGAGCAAAATGTCTTCTTGGCGCTCTTTTTGACAGCTCGACAAACATTCATTACTTAAATTGCTCCTTCCTGCTGCCAATATATGTATGCAGTTTTCGAGTATTTGACAAGCGCCATTTGGCACAGTCCTTTTGTATATATAGAGCTTTTGGTATATATATGCAACACATCCGGAGGCGGACTTGATAATAATGACAGGACTCACAACTTTTGCACATGCATGACTTGAATGACATGATGTAAAGACGTTGATGAGGCCCCAGTTTGACCATTTCACAAACATTTTCAAATTCCTTGTGTATACACATCACAACAACAACAACTGCCAAACGTGTCGCGTTTTCAAAAGTCATTTACGAAAGTAACAGTTGTTGGAATAATCCGAGAAATACATGTGTGTCACTTGAAACGATGACTTGGAGCTATCTGCATGTCGTTCAAAGGAGCCACAAAATATTATGCATGTTTACAACTGTCGAAAATGAAGTCAAAATACGTGGTTTCTCATCCAACAACAACACCTGGTCGAGGTTCGTTCGTCGAACCAACTTTATGTTCCTTTTGGACAACTTAATGCAGAATATGTAAACGGAATTCCAAAGTGTCATAAATTGTACAGGTAGCTTGCAATTAGGCGAGATTTATTGTTACGCTCATCAAGCTACACACCTGTCCATCAAGAAATATTAGTTGATCCAGGAGGGTTTCTTTTTCAACCGCCCGGTTGTTACAGAATCTCTTGCATCAATTTGTTGTTACACAGGTAAATTAATTGGCAATTTGTACGCGGAAAGATTTCGGGTTGTTCAACAAGTTTAAAATATTTGGCCACTCTCTCCTGGCCTGTTAAAAGACGGCTGGATCTCAAATCTGAGAATCTGACCCATGAACCCGAGGCAATCGAAGACGATTATAATGGTTGCTGGCGAAGCAACTCGTGAGGGCAAAATTGCCAACGTGTCTCGACGTCGTCAACATGCTGTAGCATAGAGAAGCAATGCAAACACCATATGCGGGGTGACCAGAGGACGACAAACTTGACAAGGCAACAATTTGGCAAATTCCAGGTGTGTATGTTAATCCCAGTCGTCTTCTTTGTCTCCATGACCAAAAGTTTTATACGTCAAGAAGACGAGATTATAAAGTTGAGGTGAAGTAGCTTTTGAATGAAACTCTTCTTTCCCATGGCTTTTTCCTTGATACATTCTTTTTATACATGCATCAAACCGCTCATGTAAAATGCATAAAGATCCGGGACTTGAATTTGCATCATGGCCGAAATTCGGATTTCTCACTGATATTTCTATATGCGACTTTGTACCGCTTGCGGCCCTCCGCCACTATATATCTTACTCTGATGATATAAATTTCAAAGTGTAGTGTTAAGTGGACGTAGGAGTGCAATTTCAAATGGGACGCCCGAGAGTACATGTATCTTGCAATAAAGTCGGTTCAAGAGCTACCCGTTCCCGGGCAACGTTTACAGAATCCAGCAACTTTTTGCAAAGAATTTGTTATCCACCGAGCGGCTCCGCATGCATACGCCAAGAGCCCATCAACTTTCCCGATCTTTGTATAATCCGACGTGAAAAACGTTTTAAAAGCTAATGGGAATTGGAAGTAAAGTATGAATTACTTCCTTCTTACATGGGCATATGCATGTAATTCTGCCGCTCTTTTGCAACCGTGTCCCAAAAGACCTCTGGTAAAAAAGGACGCAATTGAAAATGTGGTATGTGTGGCGGCAAGGAACAACGAGGAGGAGGATGAGAGCCGGTTAAATACGGGTAATTATCAAGTTGCCCTCTGGTGGCCGCGCCACGATGGGAGACCAATTATCATTTCCAAAAAATTCTTGCAATATAAAGTACATGAATTTATATAACATGCCGAGGAGGAGTGGAGAGAAGAGCTGCTCCGTGTCAGACAAAGATTTTTGCAACATTCCAAAACCACAACTAAAGTACAGTCAGCCTGAAACGGGCCACATTAATAATACCGACCGACACTCTCTCGCCTACCTGTTGTAACATCACCAGACAAGTCTCAACTTTTTAAGCTTGAGTGAGGACCAGGATTTTTGGTTATAATGTGGCCAAGCCATTTGTGTGAACGCGATCACATTAAATTCGCAAACCGTCCAAATTGGACAAGCTACATTATCAAAACCTGTTACAGATGCTCAAAAGTGGATCTTGTCTAGTCGTCAATCTTGAAACGCCAAACTGGTGTATAGCAACTAAAAAGCGTTACTTGTTAACCTCGAATGCAATACGCACAATTACGCTCGTCATCAACAAGGCGATTTTTGCACTTTTGCAATTCCGCTTGCAAGGTACCATCAAGTCAAGTCTGCCTGCGTACACGTCAGCAGACAGCCTTAATTTTTTATAACTTGCCATAACCTTGTAAAGAGAATGTGAGCAAGGTGAAGGCATTCAGTCGCTATTATATAGCAGTGTTTATCAAACGCTGTGAGAATCTATTACAATTCTATATCCTCTTCTACTGCCTGTTCTCCTTCCTTTGGTAATCAGGAAATGAAAAAAGAGAAGCTGTATTTTTGTTAATGTTTGATAAACAAGGTGGGAGCGTGTGGGAGATGATGCACAGAGATCAGCTTGCCAAAAATTTATTCTCGATGCATACAAACAAGATTGGAAGGCCAAGGAGGCAATTTGAGTAGTGACTAATGTGCGAATTTCTCGTATCCTCAGTCAGTGTGATGGCGAAAAAAACAATTTGAATTCCAAAATAACTTTTCCGTCCAATAAAATATTTTTTTGAACCATAAATAAAACATTTTATAAAGTCACAAGATTACTCCAACGGTACCACAAGCGTCGTTTAACATGACAAAACCTTGTCGCAGCCCCAACTGTCTATCAATAGGCTGCATACAAGCGAAAAATTAGCCATCCCTCTACTACTCGAACAGTCATTGTCGCCGCTGACTTCAAAAGCCATGTTTGAAGCTCATGTTTAATACATTTATTTAGCTAGTGGCATATATAACAGACACAAAAGTGCTATGGCGGCCGGCCACAGCGACAGTGTTAACGTTCGCCAATATTTGTTGTTCATACTACACCTACACAAAGCCGGGACCAACTTGAACGGATAATGTTGCAGCTTCAGCAAGCAACAAGAGGAGGGACTTTCCAAGGTTTTACCATAAATATACTCTTGTTGCAATTTTCGCACACTAAAACCCCTGTCTTTTGCCTTTTGTCGACGCTGCAGACGGACATAATGGGGTTGCAGAAAATTGCGATATTTGTGTAACAGGTAGTTTCAAAACGAGCAAGATGAGACAGAGAAGAATTGTAAATGGCAAAAGTGATAATAAGGAAGATGGTAATGAACCTATCGAGCAACATCTTTGTATGTCCGTCGACGGATGAAAACCAGACAGTCGTAGTAGACATGCAGGAGAAAAAGAAGCCATATTTCTTAATGACCGGCTGATAAATTACGAGAAAGGGGGAATAGTTGAGTGACTTGATGATGATGGAGATTATGCACGGGCTGTGGGAGCAGCAAATGTACAAAATTGCAATATTTCCCTGCATGTTGCAAAAATCCTGCCGTCCCCGCCGACGCCGCCACCACCAACGCCACCGTTATAACGTAGATAAATGGCGATCAAGGTTGGTTGAACTCTTTCGCAAAAATGTTATCGGGCAATTGACTTTGTGTATAGTGCAGAATGAGGCTATATAATGATTACTTCCACGGCAGCCAACAACAAGTCTTATCCCAGCTTTTGGCTTGCACAAATAAAATGGCAGTGAGCAGCAGGAGCACCAGGAGTGATCGAATGAGAGACACAGCATTTTATATGTTGCAAATCTTCATCGATGCTTTCTCTTATCTTTTTTGCAACGTATGTAAGTATGTACACATGGATGATTCCGTGCCGTCTGTTTGTGTGTGCCAAAGGATTATAAAAAGACGTAGTTGTTCCTCAACTTGACTCTGCTCGCCTGCTTCTCTCTCTCTCTCTTCTTCCCTGGTTTGATCCGGCAGGAGCGAATAAAGTTTTTTGCAAACTTTGCGATCGGGGACTCTCCTCGCCTGCCTCTCAGCTCTTTGCCATTCTCGTCCGCAACAATGCCCATTTTACAGTTTGCGAATTCACATGCAGGTTTTTCCTTGTTGACTTGCAGACATCAGCCACGCTATGCTCTCCAACATAATACAATTGAGAACCTCTCGCTTTTTGCAACTTGTGTATACCGAGCATGGTCCCGTGCCATTTCAAAACCGCATCAAAGTCCCCGATCATCAAAGTGCATTAACCACAGAAGGTAGGCCACCTTGTTATCATCATGGCAAAGCATTTTATTATCATACCTTGTTTGCAGTTTAATGACGTTGAAACATCCTTTTCGTCCTCTAACATCAAATCCACAAACCTCATCCTCTCGCAGTCACATACATAAAACGCAAACAACAAACGTTGAATATATATTTCTGCAAACACTTGACGACACGCTATCGCTAAACTGGGGAAATGCAAGCCAATTTTTCCCCATCGCCGCTTCCTCCTCACCGACTTGTAATGCATCACCACAATTATTTAGCGACATTTCCCTCTACCCGCGGTAGCGGTCATCATGAACGTGAATAAAAAACCTTGTTATTGCAGTTGAGAGCCGCATATTATTATTCTACTACGTTGGGTAATTCCAGAGAAATTGTGCATTTTAACAACGTCAGTTGCAAAATTGCACAAAGAGCCACGCAGCGATGAAAAATTACAGCGTGCAAAATTGGTTGGAAGGCATCGGGGGGAGGCAGCATGTGATTATATGATTTTAAATGCAATTGCAGTAGAGTGTCTTGATAAATAATCATGTTGCGAAATTATCAACAGTTTTTGCCATTTCATGCACACACGAATAAAATACGATTGAATGAGGTCGACTGGTGGTGGAATCGAAGGTAAAGATGCAACAACAACATATAGACAAAGTGAATTGTCTCTCGCTTTTGATTGCATCACATTAATTGCAATTTCTCATGTTCATCATGCATATAACGTCAACTGACTCTTGACTACTACTGCCAGCCAGCAGCAGCAGCTTGCTTGTGTCAGTGTCAAGTTTGCAAAATGCAACTGCTCCTATGCACAGTCATAAATTCGCATACAATAAAATGCACGCTTCAGACTCAATTACTTCAACAAACCTATGATGAACTCATGCACTTTTATCTACACGACGATTGTAGTAGTCCTTGCACATTTTTTAATTCTGGAACAACCAGCAGCTACAACAACAACCAACTACTGCGACGCATAAAAGTTTTGTTCAATCAAGTGTCCTATTATTCAGATGATCAAAAAATAGTCATGTGGTTGATTGCTAATATATGAATGCTTTGCACATTTACCATCTGACAGGATCAGGGAAGCGATGCAAGTTGAATTTTTTACTGATGACGGTGGTTCGTGATGATAATGATGAATGAGTTTTAGTCTGATCCAAATTGGACTTTCCAATGCGGAACCAATATTTTTATAGATAATAATAAAAATTGATACTTACCTAGTGTAGAGGTTGGATGTAGCTTCACAGGAGCCAGCTTCACAGCTATGTCAAATACAGCCACCAAATTGAGATTTACCACGACGACGCCATAAAGACGGTTCTATTATTTACAGCTTGTTGCTTTAGCACCGAAATCGGTTGTGTGAGTAAAGAGTCTCACAAACAAACATACGCACGCGGCGACAACTGTCTTTTGTCAATCGAGTCCCGCGCTTGTAACAAGAATCCTTCTTTTCCAGGATAGGAACGACACTTGTCCAAAAATATTTGTCACGAAGAGGAGCAGCAAACACTTTGAAAAAACTTTTTCAGTTTCAAAGGTTCCAACTGAAGAAAGCAAAAAGTGGATAACAAGAAATAAAACTTGCAACAAGAGGACGACGACGACGACGAACACAAAGTCCAATGTTTGCCAAGTTTTCGGGACTCAGCGGGAGTTTAGCATGGCTAAAAGTAGGAGAAACAGAGACGAGAGTTTGGTTGTTGCTGGCGGCGGCGAAAGCAATTCACACACTGACTGACAGAAACTGAGTGTTCCGAGAGGTTGAGTGGATGGTCGGATCCTTGTGTTTTCTCCGGGATGCTTTCTCCGCAAGCAAGCGGCGTATAACCCAAGCCGTAGACGAAGCACTGTTTTCTTCTGTGTGTAAGTTGCACACAAAAACACATTCACTTTCCCGTACGATCGTCTCCACTTTCTCTCTATATATATTTTCCCTCAAGCAAATATTTGAGCTTGTGTGCAAATTTCAATATATATATATATACACCTTCAGTACAGTAACAAGGAACGAGTCCGCTGGAGAATATGCGGTGGCGGGTTCTTCTTTCTTCCGGAGCTTTTACCAATGGTAAAAAGCAGCTCCTGACACTGCAACAGCAAGAACAAGATTGAATTGAAATCTCTCGGGCCTCCTGTTTCGCTTCCTTGCATATTATCTCTGTTTCAGCCCCGTTTGCAAAAGCCTGTGTATTCAGTCAGTTAGTTAGGCAGGCAAGGTGGGTAGGTGGAGATTCCGCCTGCACGTACATATTATATGGAACGGCAAACCCGTTGATCAACTGAATGATGCACAGAAATCCAGAAGGTTTTGCCTGCCTTTAACTCTTCCCTCCATTATATATTACTACATTCGCACATTTAGCTTTTGCTCACAAACTCATCTCCCTCTTCTTCTCAATACTATACTGTAATAATATTCGCTCATATATATTCAACGTCAAGCCAACCAAGTGAGCTCCCTCAAATCTGCACGTTTCATCTCCTCAACCAAAGAAAGCTTATCACATGCTATTCACACAACTAGTGCAAAACCCATGTCCGATGGAAATCAAAATATATACACATTTGCCATTGAGACTTGTGAGAACGTTACATTACTTTTAAAATATTTTCTTCCTCATGCCCTTCACCCTCACTCGTGTGTCAGCTTCAAGGTGCAAAAATACCGTCTGTTTATGGACGACCAGAAGAATTTGATGCCAAAAGACGCTTTTGAGGACTTGAGCGGCCATTTCAAAAAGTAGTTTCTTTCATGTTTATAATATGCTCCGCCACATGCTTTCCCAGGTAAATACAAGGTCATGGACAATTTACTCTACAAGCTTATAAATTACTCAAAGAGTTTACAAGAAAAAAAGGCCAGGCCGTCCAACTAGGACAGCAACGACTGGAATTAAGTTCCGAAGCTAATCTTTGTCAATAGCCAGCAGCAGCGTCTTCATCCAATCGTCTGTTTGCCAAACAAGCCCAATTCCAACAAGGATATATTGTATATATCGCAGTAATTCCTGCCTTTGTAAGTGGAGCATCTAATGCAGTCACTTTATACAAAGGGAAAGCGGGGGCTTCACGTGTGTATCCTAAAACGCCGGAGAAAGTAGCAACTCGCTACGAGGCGACCATAAAGTGGAAGCGAACGTGTGTGTAACTTTCCTCGTGCACTTTCGCGCAGTTGCACTAAAGTCAATTGTAAAACCCGGAAGGAAACGTGTATTGTGGAGTCTATGGAGAATACCCGCCGAACGCCGCCAACCCTCCGTCGACGCACCGTGTAGTTGTAGGACCTTTTCAATGGATATCATCACACATATATATTCAGTACTATAGTCTTTGTCTGTCGTCATCGCTGCCGCTCTTTTCTCTTAACGAGTGCGAATATACCCCCGTTCGACTTTTACCCGATAACCGTTTTTAGTGTATATATATCCAGGCCGTCGGGACAAACCCTCTAACCTGCTTTTCCCTCCCTTTGGTCTTTCGCATTTTAGCGTATTTATCAATTATTACCGAAGGAGACAAATCCATAATTTTCCGTTTCTAGGACTTTCACGGCTACCTGTGTCAGTAAACGCTTGTTGTGGTCATCGGTGGACTCGCCTCTGTCTGAAACCTACTATAAGGCAGACATGGAGGAGGCAAACCTACAAGCCATTGCAAAAGTATCGCACCTCGGTTTTTGACCGGTTGCGAAATTTAGAGTTACTTGTTTGTCCAAGACGACCCTTTTACATATACACATAGAAAAGTTTGGCAGCCATCGTATAAATTTAAGCACGTATTATTAGAATTATAAAAGGTCTGCTATTGGCAATTTTTCCCATGTCCTCAAGCATAGATGACCCGCTTGAATGCATAAAAGTGGCACATACATTCACACACATGTAAATTATACAACCGTCCGGCTTTTCCATGAACAACGTTTCAAAATCCACCAGCAGACAAAAGGTGTGCAAACATGAACCAAAACCATTCATCAAGCTAAAAAAACGACATATGGCGAATGAGTAAATATTCCGTCCAACAACAAGATGACCGTTGCACAACAATTTCGACTGTCGGAATCCTGTGTGGGAATTTTACATTTGAAAACGGTGGACTGGCGAAATATTCCAAAGCAAAAATTTGCCCGTTTGTAAGTTAAGCATACTGAAAAGTTATACTGGACAAATATAAAATACGTCGCGGAGCAAAAAGACATGCCAAAAAGAGTATTTTGCCACGCGCTAGCGTCACACACCTTTTGAGGTGATTGCGAAACAAGAAGGATTAACGGCAGCATTTTTACGACTCTACTCTTGCACAAAAGGCCCGAGTATATAAGAACCGCGGACATTGGCAATAGTAAAAGAAGAAGAAGAAGATACTGGATGAATGTGAAATGACTGCAATACTTTCTGCTTGCCATTTCACTTCATTGTTGTTGTTGTTGGCCGTTGTAAAGGGATCTAGTCGCGCTTATCCTGTTAGTTGTCAACAACAATAGCTTACGCAAAATGCGTCTCGGCTAAATTTTATCGTCAGTTTCTTTTCAACGAGGTCAAAAGTTCATGACGTCTTTCTTCTTGTTAGCCGTTTCAAGCTGTAAATCCAGAGCTTTTATGACCAATTGATGAAGACATGTGTATATGTGTAGGAAGGAAGGAGCGGATCCGTGATTTTACGGTCCTAGTAATTCTCCATGGTAAAGTAAGTAAAGTAGATTGAACAATAATATATATGAACAAACTCGTGCTCGTGGTGGGTTTGCTTGGAATTTGCAAATTGAACAAGAACGAGCAAAACTACAAGAGACAGTTGAAATTTGTACCATGATGCAAACCTTCTTTTGTCCAATTCAAGTTTTATCACCGCCTCGGACTATTCTTGTGCAAACTGCGCAGGTAAACCGAGTTTGTGCAAGAGGGATATTAAAATTTCTTGGAAAAATGTGGTGGTGGTATCCCTGTGAAAGAATAATTACCCTTTTGCCCACACATTACTTACAACCGAGAAAGACAGCTGCCATGGTCTGTCCATACACGCATACATGAACAACACCGAATAAAAATTTTGTCAAGGTAACTTTTGCCAGGATGCAGGGAGCGGCTAGACTAAATTACGTTTTAGATTTTGGCAAAAACACGATCATGTACATATTTGAGAGCTCATGGTGAAACGTGCAACTCACAGCATCTGCAGGACTTGATCGAAAAAAAATGACTAAATTCAGCATCCCTTTTGTCCAGCACCTGGTTTCATACTAAAATGAAATTTGTTCCAAGTTCCCTTGCGATTCTTTTTCCTTGTTATAAACTGGCCATGAGAGAGTTGCATAACAACAGGAGCCACCACACCAATTTTTCCTCGGAATTATTGCACTCTGACCTTCAATAGGTTGTACACATTCAAACAGCTATTTCATGTCGTAGCCGCAAGATAACAATCATCTTAACGACAAATCTTGTCTATGACGCTGTGGTGGATCAGATAATATTCTGCTTGGTCGGTTCTCGTTGCCTTGCAAAAATTGATAAAAGCTTGCTCCACCACCTGTCCCATTCCGGTCATGCCCGCAGGTCACTTTTGGACTCTTTAAATTTATGCAAAGAGTCGACGAAATGGACAAGCTTGTTTGTGACTTGGTACACAGAAAACATTGAAAACGGGTTGGCAAAAACTTTTGCACGCAGAATGAGACAAGGAGGAGGAGGAGATTTTTGCATATAAACGCCTTTGATTACACTTATTCCTCCGTTTTGGTTTTTCACATCCCTCATCCAACATCACACAATTTCCCATTTATATCCAGCCAACAACAAGTATTATTCAAGCAGTCAGTCATCATCACCATCTTCATTCCATCTCCCATTACATGTTCGCAACCCTTGAAAAGCCCCACCTCCAACCATACCCCGATGCCAATTTCATACTTTCATACATCCAGTGCCAAATCACAATTATCCTCCGGACCCACCACATAAAGATAAAGTCTCCAAAGTTTCGCTTAATCTAAAATTTTTATCCGATGGCGTTTTCGAGGAACTCAAGTTAAATCTGGCCCGTATAGAATGCCGTTTGGTCTCGCCACAGTTTATATAGAGCTCAAGTTGAACGCAATAGTAATTTCATCAAACCTGCCAGCCAGCTTAACGTATATGTAGGACAAGCTTGACCTCAGGAAGAGCTCTATATATAATTATTTGCAAACATGATTGCATAAATGCCTCAGTGTCGTCGACGACGACAAAAGTGTCCCCGATGGTGAGTAGTGTGTCTATCATGTTCTGTCAGAGAACATGATGGCTTTGCCTTTATAGACGAGAGCAGTGCAAGGCGACAGATAACGATGAGCGCTGATAGCAGCGTCGTAGTAGTTTAACATTAGATATATATTTGCAATGGGGGATGTAAAGTCTGATATATATACAGGAGCGACTCATTTGGAGGAACACCAAAGTCTAGACTTGTACGCATAGTTTAGCTGCGACTTGTTCCCAAGGCCTTGGTCCCCGCGATATATACAGTTAAAGTCAATCCTTATCCTGCTCGAGTCTGCATGGGTACGCATTATATTACCAAAGGTGTGTAAATGTCTAGCCGTCTGCGCTCTTTGGGAGGAAATTGTGCGAATGCACGGCGATATTATTTCTCTCGGAACACCTTTGCCAATTTCTCTCTCTCTCTCTTTTCCAAACCCTTTCGTCTCTTCTTTTATCCTTCTTCTGCATACCTTTTTGCGTGCATGAGTAGCATGAGAGACACCATCATAGCCCGTTTACGTCTTTTTTGTTTTACCTGTGTGCCGAATCCCCTTGTGCATACTTGCACACGCAGATCCAAAAACTCTCAAGTTGGCGGCGGGGTCTATAATAGACACTTGGATATATATATGCCTTCTTTTTATTCAGCATGGCGGCGGCCCATGGTTTGACTCTTTGAAAAATGGCTCAAAGGTTGATCATCAAAAATCCCTCTCATGATCGCATCACAAATGGCCTTCGTCTACTGCAGGACGAGGTACCTTGAACGAGGGGAGGGGACGACAATACAACTTGCAGAACCCATGCCGCGTATATAGTGCAAGAGCGACAATGGCAAATCATTATTATAATTTCGGCCAGAATGCATAATAGCAAGTTTGCAATTTCTCACGCTTCAAAGGAAAAAAAGCTTGATCGCAAATGGTCAAACCTCGATGCCAGCAGCGCTCGCAGCGACATCACACAAAGACCATGTAAACAACAAAAGTATATACTGCAAACGATCAATCATTTACTGGCTTTATCTTGAGAGCAAAGTAGCACGCATTGCACTTGTCCTCATTACGATGCGAAATTCTCAATGAAATGGTGCAAGCAAAATGCAAGGTAAACTCGACATGGCTTTTCGTAAATGGAGCCAGACGGCACCGAGAATAGAATTTCGCCAAATTTCCCAAACCAACTACATTCAAATACATGTACATTCCACGCACACGCAACTAACGCACTACTACTCTCTCAAAACCCATGTTTATCTTTTACGAATTGATGATGCATGCAAAAGTCGTATACTTGGTTCTTGTGTACTTGTAGCGAATTTATGTACTCACGCATTTGTTGGCCTACATCCGCTACTTTAGCTTTACTACCAAATGGCTGCAAGGGTGGCAGCAGGACCAGGAGCAAAACGCCATAATAAAGAGTAACCACAATTAAGCAAGGAAACAGGAAGAGAAACAAACATGTCGACGCCACCCCGTCCCACCCAAAGCCTTGAACACTTTTGAGCGTCATGCAGGCATGTAGCAGCAGCAGCGCTTCCAAGAGCAGCGCAGCGTCATTACAAGTTACGCTTTTCGTATCCTCCTTCTTCTCATCTAAATTGCATTATATAGCAGCACTTGCAAACTGCGGCTGCGTTGCGTACGAATCGAGAACGATTAACGTTGCCGCCGCACTGCTGTCGTTGCCTTGAAATATTGCAGACTGACGATATCATGCTAGAATCATGACGATGAATATCTCCTCATGATGAAATATTGTCAAGCTGTTTTTATTATTATGAATACTTGCCAAAACAACATTTCGCACACTCATCATACGGATATAACATCTGCTCCTATTATATGCTCCCCACTCTCAGCCAAACAAGGAATCAATGTGTGACTTTTACGCATAATCATTTTTCGCTCACATATTTTTACACGTCTGGCCCTGAGAGAACATTTGAAGAGCAAATGTGCGTAAGATTTTACTGCTTGAAAAACAAAACGACGGCGAAGCCGACTAATAATTTTTCGACTCGTCCACGTAATGATGGCCATGTAACCGGATCAATTCCAACAGCAGCAACACGCATAAACAAACGCATAAAATCCGCGCATACCGCATCAACAACTGGAACTCAAATCTTGTACGCAATAATTAATATGGCTCCCAGTTATGCTTTATGACCATGAGAAAATATTATGGCAGACGCAGCAAACGGCAACCGACTTTTAACGCACATTATCACAACTGCAAACCAAGCATGCTCACCGTTTTCATGCACAACAAATCTTGAGCTCCTGGTTCCCGTGTTATCTTTAGAGTTACGACGCTGTGTAAACCATCATCAAGTAATCATGAGTACTGTTCCAGCTAGAAATTACGCGCTTTTATATAATATACAGTCGGCGCAGCGTAAACTCGATTAGCTCTGTACCGAGTAGTTAGTTGTACTCGATTATCATTTCCTGCCTTCCCGGCTGGCAAAACAAAAAGATGCATTTATATCTCTATATAATGTCCAGCTCAACTTATCTTTCTTTACACTGTGCTTACGAAAGCGGAAAATCAAACCGCGTTTAAATTACTATAAACACAAACAAAAGTGCGAATAGTAAAGCGTGAAAAGTTATCGCACTACGTCCTTTTCTCCGTTCCTTCGAACCGAAAGGTTCTCAAACACATGACGAATTAACAGCTCTCTTATCTGAAACGACTTTATGGCAAACCCGCTTCCCTATACACGACCGACTGGCAAAATGCGCCCATGGGCAAATTATCCAAGTGTTGATGACCATAATTGCGTCTTGTACATTTTTACCGCAGGTGCTAAATAGGGAATAAATGACACGGGCTTTTGACTAGCCGTCCGTAAAAATAAGGCAAAGTCCCGCTTTTGGTGACTCTGCATTTATATCCCGAGAGCCAAAATGTGGGTTAAATTGGACAGAATTTGCAATTGTGCAAAGTGCATGAAGAAATTGAAAAGTTGTGGCTTCATCCGCTGATATGATGATGATGTATGAAGACAGTTTAGATTGCGGGTTACTCCTATATATTGCGGTTAAATAAAAAACACACGCATATATCCTTCAATGAATGAGATAGTAAAGAAGTCTCGCCTGGCTCATGTCCTTATCACAACTTTTAGTATTACGTCTGACCTGGATTTTTCTAAGCTGTCGTCCATCATGTCTTTCAACCCTGGCAGTTGCATACACACTTTTACCACCAGACGACATATTATCATCATCTCGAATGACATTTTTTAGTTTCAGATCCCATTTTTCAACATGACCATCACCTAATCCTAGGGAAAGTCGAAGGAAAAATGCGGCTCGTCCGCTCCAACTTATATTTACACATAATCTTCTAATTTAACAAAATCAGTTTATGAATGAAACTTCAACCTTGACAAAACTGATTTCGTGTAAACACATAGATTCTATATATAAGGTTAAGTTTTGAAGGATGCGAAAAGAATGTAAAGTAAAGTGCTTTGCAATATATTGCACTTTTAGAAAAAGCGCGACGCTTTTAGTAGGCGAGCGACAGTGCTGCCAGCAGCCGTGGAAAGAGGAAACTTGAAACGGGTTCTTTCTACTATAAATTACGGGCCGCTAATATAGCGTGTCTCGGTCAAGTTTTGTGCGAATGGAACAAGTGTTTTTTTCGAGTAGGCTTAAACTGATGTTTATATGTTTTCATTAAAGTTTGAGCGCAATAAACGAAGCTGCTGACTTGACTGACGGACTGCTGCGTGAGCCCAAAGTGGCACAAGTTCCGCGAAAAAATTTTGTGCGTCCGCTGCTCCCCCTGATGCATGCCTGTAATTCCAGTAATTTCTCTCACAGAGACTCTGATGTGTTTTCTGATTATGTAAAAGTTTTGCGATTGCGACAGAGAAAGTGTACGCCGAGAGGGATGCCGGATGTAGTGCATAAACTTTCCTCCTTCTGCCTCCCGCTAAACGGAGAAACCTCACTTCCAAAGAAGAACACAACACAATGAGGACAAAGACAGGCGGCGGCGACGACGGTAGCGGTAGACGAGATGCCGGCAAAACTGGAATTTTATCCAGCCTCGTAAAACCCGCTGGCTTTATCGACGAGACGTCGGCAGGAATGCGTAAAAGATTGCGTATTTTCCAACGCACAAATGCCCGAGATGGTTATGAGCGCAGCGACACACTGCTGCTGGATTCCAATTCTCTTCGTCGTAGTAGCACCAGCAGCAGCATCAGCAGTAGTTCCATTGACCGATCGATCTCGCTTTGATCTTTTAATAAATAGGTCACTGAAAATCATCATGAACAAGAGAGATCTCGTCGCATTGTTCCTATGCGTTATATTCGTTAGTTACAGTTTTCCCGCCCCACGTTACTCTACTAGCGCTTTGTGACTGAGAGCTAGAGTAATCACATTGCCTGAGTCTACGATGACGGTGGCTACGCATTCGGTCGTTGGTACCACTGCCGCAGCAGCCTTTCTGAATGAGATGCCGGAGGTTGTGGGTGGATATAGCGAAGCGGCAGCGTTTTATCTAGATCACACGCACTTGCAGCCAGCGAAACCGAGTAAAGGAGCCAGCGACAAACGTGACAAAGTTATGTCGAATTTCCACATCTCTTCCAACTTTACAAGTCTCCGCGACGGCATCAATCGTGAATCGACAGCAGTACCAGCATTGCAGAGACCGCATGGCCGCCGAATATAACGCTGTTAAGCGAATAAGCAAAATGGCAAGCCATCCAGCAGGATGGCGGAGAATCGCGATTCGTCAAGCATGTGTACACGCTGTCGAAAAATGCGCTACTACTATATCTACAAACGCAATTTTTAAATTTGTACACGCACCAGGAACCAAAGCAGGGAAAACGCATATCCTCGATCTACTTTATGATGCAGCAGAATGTGATACTTTAAAAAATGATGACGAATGCAGATTTTTAAATAGACACATGCTATTACAGAGAAATTACTCCTCGCTTCCAACCCCGACTAATATAAATTAACGTTATTGCCACACTGCCTGCCATCGACAAACGCCACGGTAAATTCGGCTCCGCTTTTCTTTCTGCACCACATGAGTTCCACCTTGCATGCACATATTCCTGTATTTTTTGCAAAAATACAAAATATACATCCGCTCCATTCTGTAAACTTTCTCCATCATCGTAGGCTTATGTACATAACTATATATTTCTTCTCGGCCGCTCGTAAATTTTTACGGCTTCTTTCACATTTCTTGCCCGTTTTTTAAAGCATCAAATCATATGCCTCTTTCTTCCGCTTGTTCACAGCAACAGTTCCTTCAGCCAATTTCAACTGACCCTGGCAGATGCGCCAAAATTGGCAAATGACACCGCATAATGATGACACATGCAAAATAATGCACCGGATCAGTTCCTGCACCAAATACCATTTTCATCACCTCCCACACAAATAAAACTGGCAAAACCCCCAACACTCGGCCAAGAAAAAAACATTCGAGAAAATCGGCTGGTTTTACCTACCATGTTATTATTGCAAGTTGTTGTTGTTGTTGTAGTTGTAGTAGTGTCATTTTGTACATATGACACCAGTTAATTTTTTTCGTCCCTGTTGGCCTCTATTTTTCGTTTCTTATCCAATCAATTTCGACATGTCACAAAAATGCCAGTTTCATGTGCATGCGCCAGTTTCGGCTTTATGTGAATTGCCCATTATCAGAGAGAAAAGCGGAGAAAACAGACGAAACGGGGAAAGCAATACCGGTTACATGCATACAAGTCGAGTGAAGGTAGAGAAAATACCTCTTGGAGCGTTTGCAAAAATTTCTCATGTGTGTGTGTTTTGTCGTTGGCCCATCCCCCGAAGCATTTCAACTATCATGTACATGCCAATAGAAACATATGTATTGAGAAAAAATAAAATTTGCCAATAAAATGGCAAGATTTTATCGTCCACTTACAGATGTATGCATTTCTTTACAGTACACGTTCCTGACGTGTATGTGTATTTCTGATGAGTTTTTTACCATCCAATCTCATGACGACAACTGACACGTTGCGTTGAGTATAAATACATTTTTTCCAAATTGGCCTCAACTATGGGTATTTGAAATGGGACTAAGAGTTAGTTGGAATATGTAGAAACAGCGACAAGACATCCAAAGTTTTGACATTTGAGCCGTACAATTTTGTTCGTATTCCTGAGGCCAAATGTAGATTTGATCTTTAGACTTTTAGATCCGGTGTACGAGATCAGAGACAGTTTTTCAAAGAAGAAGATGTAATAGTGAAAAGTTTGAAAAAGAAAGTCAATATTCCCGATACGGATTTTTCTCTCTTTTGAGAAAAGCACAATGGAGGAAATTGAGCAGGAATTCTCAAGAAGATAAATTCACGATACTTATGGAACTCAATCCAATGGGACATGTACGGATGCATTTTGCATAAGGACATAGCCTGAGAATTTGGCATGTGTCGTCCTCACGAGGCAATTATCAGTGTAATGGAGTTGAAGGGTCTGCACGTAGACAAAAGAGTGCAAATTCTCCAGGCCACTTGAAACCCTCGAAGCTTGTTATATACTTCTCTGATTTAGCAATTTCGCTAGAGCCAAAACAGGCATAAAAGTAAATGAAGTGACATTCTTCAGCTCTCGTACTTACTGGTGCTAATAATAATAATAACAATAATAATATCAGACACTTACCTCCTAACGACGTCTTGCATTTACTCACACTCGAATAAATAGAGTAAGTATTCTCGTCGAGTACCTGTTGTTGATGTATAGCTGTATATGTCCCGTATGCACCAACTTCATTTCGTAAAGTGACATCCAATTGAAATAAAATTCAACAGTTGGGCTTAAATAATCACACAAAATGGAGGCAGTTAGTTGCACCATGCATATTCACCCTTGTCCTATTCGACAGCCGCAAAATTATTGCAACGTCGAGGCAATCCACCTCAACTCCATCTCTGGAAACATGCATATACGCTACATGATGGCCTATTCGGTCTTTTCTATTTGCCAATTTACCACCAGCAATTCCGGTCCAAATTGTCTAGTTAAACTGGCGGTCGCCTTTTACTTAGATACTTATGGCGCTCTCTAGTCTGACGAAAGCAACTCGAAACCTGGCTTTTAAGGAGAAAGTCTATTTGATGCTGACTCAAGTTTGAAGCAATAAAAATGAGTGGGTGAAGGCGACGAAATTTGCACGGCGGTCTTCCCACAATTTGGCCGTTTCCAAAGCAGGAGAAGGTTTCCAGACAGGTTTTCCTTTCAACTGCGATCTGGTTTGTGGCAGGATTGAAAATAATAATGTGTTATGTACGTTTCGACAGGGTTTTAAGCTCCAGTCCTTTTGCCAGAATTAGGAGGAAAGACAGTGGCGAAAACGTGAGGGTATAAAATAGATAACAGCCAACAGAGTCGTTGTCGTACATGTGCTCAACAGGAGACTGGACCAACGTGATTGTATTTCTTCCCTTTCAAATTCCTTCTTTCCTACTACACACCTCAACCAGCATATAATCAGGCGACAGCAATGTCTTGTATATTGCCTCGTAGAAGCAAAGGGAGAAAGCAGCAGTAAAGAAACATGCATTTCAAGCTTCTATATGATTTTGCAACAATAGCAAATGTCATTTGAAATGTCTTGAGTCATGATTCATGTCTTTGGTTCAGGATATGCCTCATACGGAGAGCCTCCATAGCTTTTGCTGAATACAAAGATCCAACAGAGTGAGAGAGGGCACTTTCATTAATGGCACAACCAAACTTGAAAGGAATGCATGTTTTCATACATTAAACGTGTACATGTTCGGCAAGCTTAAATCGAACGTAAAGACTCACAGGCGGGATCAACTTTCACCAGCAGCAGTCCTCGTGGAACACATACACTGACTTACGATAGTGCCCACATGTATCCACTACAGAAACATTAACGAACTGATGAAATGTGAGGATTAATGATTTTACAAGCGCCATAAGACTTGGGGGAATTACTGAATTCCTGATAAAACTCTAAAAAACGACCAAGCCAATACCATGTGCATCCATACGCCCAGAATATCAAGTCACAAGGGATCATGTGCGTATTTGCCAACTTCAAACTGAAGTTATATCCAATTACCAACACTTGAAAGCGCAAAAAAGACTTTTAGAACATCGTTTGAATGTATTCCATATAAGTTTTCCAAGTAACCCGCCACGAAATCAACCAGGGCTCTGTAAAATATAATTTTATACACACTTACAACTTATTGTCAATTTACTAATATTTTATGCATCTTTCAAGGAAAAAGTTGACATGTATCCCTATTTTCCAAATAATAACTTAACCATACGGAAAATCAAGGGATATGCAAAAGTCAAGTCATACATGAAAGCAGCAAGAGTTTTCCAAAGTACAAAAGCTTTAGATTATATACTCTCGGCATGTGCTCTCAAAATACATGGGACTCCTCTTCGTTATGGAGGCTGATGGGGAAAGCAACAATGGTTTCTTCTTGCAAAGTTGGCGTCCTCTGTGCATGTGAGTAACGAGAGAAAGTAGTGGCATTCCATTCCTCCTTTCCATGTACAAACTTCATACACTCGCTCAGCTTCATACATGCATTATTTGCGTGTGTATAAAATATCAGAAATCAGAAAAAAGCACCATATACGCTAGCTATAGAGAATGGGCAGAAGTGCTCGGGACTTTCAAACAGCTTACAGGGATGCAACGTAATTACGAACCCGGCACTAACTAGTGTACAGTGTGTAGATACATTCTATGAATCAGTAAATTATGATTGCGCTCCTTGTTGGTTGTCCAAACGAGGCCTGATGTGGCAATAAAGATTCACTTGTTCTCTCTCTCTCCCATTACTTTGCTTCCTTCGCTCGGTAACTTTATGTACACATTGCCCAGTTTCTCTCTTGTTTTGTTTTCCCTGGACAAAGTTACCGGGAACTGTTCGTTCATTTATATATAAGTACATGACGCCATTCGAGCAAGATCCGGTCGAGTACAAAGTTGGAACAGCACAGATCGTACATGTTCCAACTACCAATCCCGTAAACATACATGCCACGTCCTCGTTGAATCGCAAAAGCTCCAAATCTGCAGTAAATTTTAAACGTACTTATAGATCCAAATTAGATAATGTGACAACTGAAAAGCGCCACAAAGAACAAGTATATAATACATGATTACGGCCCTCATTCCTCCCCATTCTTCGTCCCACACACGTAGGCCTCAGATTCAAATACATGGTTCAAATAATTAGCCATCATAGCCTATGAAACTTTAAAGCTCAAATCAAGGTTTAACCAACCAGGTTTGCCGAAATCCCTCTTCCGGTAGTCATCTCTTTGCAACAGTGTACAACAATGTCTCTTAGAAGGCAAAGGCCTCAGAAGAATCCGTATTTTTCTTTCCCTTTGATGGAACCAACGCATCGTTAAACAGACATGCAACCGGCCTAACCTGCAATTAAATACCGGATTTACATAACACATTTCCCCAAACAGGTGTTCAACGGGGCTCAAATTGCTCTTTTACCACAAATTTTTATCCTGACGTAGATTCCACATTCCGTCGCAACGTTTGCATGCATTTTGTGGACATTTTCCTTCCAACGTCAATTAAACATCAAATGCAAGTACCAAAATACAAAGTAAATGCACACGTAAGTAGCAAGTTTTGCCATTTTAAAAATGCATAAATACAGTTGCACGTATGAAAAAGTGCAAACAGCTTTGTTGACAGAGCAGAGGCACGATACAAACCCCTTTACTTTGATGCTGCTCATTTTAGCGTCATGCAACTCCATCGCACATTTATACTTTTAATTACTTAATTATTCTTCAAGTCACCTGCTGAATAAATTGTGGCTTGACTACATGCACTGCCAGTGCAAAATTTACATTGCCAACTCTCCCATAATCATAAACATGCTTGAGCACGGCTGCCTTCCATCCATTTAAATTTCTGCAAACTGGAACCCATGTATGTACGTATTTTTTGCCATTTACCAAAAGTTAGCAAGGGATGCATGCACAATTTACAGTAATTGCAAACTTCTAAATACACAGCCAGCATACATACAGCAAAAATAGAAATAGAAAATATGGAAGAAAAAGCCAACTTAATTGATTTGCACTTGGCAAATATTATTATGGCTTCCCAATAGTTCCGTGAATACGTAACGCTTACCTTCCGAAAATTGCATGCATCCTTTTTCAATACAGTATGCATAATTGCACGTTCCCTACAGGCCGCCAATTGCAGCCTGAATTCAAAACACCAGCAACGATGCACACGAAAGCTGTCATTAACGTCATAGCTGTAATTTGGCTAACTGCTGCAGCTAGCAGAAAATGTCCTGACGCATGTGTGTGGCAATAACTTGCATATTTACACGGGCTCGCTCCTACCGGAATCGCCTGGATTCTTTCGAATTCCGCCAGGTGCATAATGGCCATGTCAGATACTAATTACCGTCGTCGCATATATAAATAAATATTGTATGTTTACGTCCTGCTTATAAAATTGACTTGCGGATGTCATATGTACTGTTGAACTTTGTGCATATTTCTCTCATGGCTTCCAGCAACATTTTCCCTGTGGACCTGCTTGCTCCGTGTGCTTCACCTTTAAATAACCTTTATCATCTAGATAACATTTTGCATGTTTGCAGCTGAAGCTTCGAGGCCAAAAAGAAGCTACATGTTTGCTAAAGTGGCGATATTAAACACGAAGCTTTGATATAAACCTTTATTTTCAATATAGTTCCCCCTCTAACAGTGGTTTTTATTTGTGGTGCAGGCAGAGACATTGTTTGAGGTCAGAGCAAGGCATGCAGGAAGGCGCATATCGTGGCAAATGTGACAGCAACTGACGAAGACGCTCATGCATGACGTCGAGCTTGACTTTTATTAAACAATCCAGTCAGTCACTTTCCCTCGAGTCGATATATATGCATGTATTTTGGGTAAATAAAAAATGGCGAGCAAGTGAACACATTCCCACAGGATCGCCGTGAATTTCCAATAGGAATTCCTTGGCGGAAGAGGGAAAGTAATAAGAAGACGACGACGTCCTTCTTGGTTGCTGCTGCGATGCGGCGATCCCTTTTGCAAGTTGCAAACAGAAACTGGCAGATGGATGAAAAGCGTTTTGCAATGGCGGCGTCGGACGCTTTACAAGGTTCATGGATACCCAAACGAGTATCAGACTTTCAACTCAAACATGTATCTTTGTAAGCTTGAATAAGCTTCTCTTTCTCTTTCTTCCACTTGACTCCCGCCCAAAGCTCGTGAAAGGGGCAAAATTTGACGAGGAAAGTTGCGGATTCCTAATAGTCCTCTTCTCGTGTGGCCTCTGTGACTGGCTCGATGAACAAGAATCACGTTTGAAGGTGGTTATATCTGTATATATACTGTAATCATTTACCAGATATTTGAATACATTGAAGATTCCTCAAAATATGCATCTGCAAAAGCCGGTTCAAAGAAAGAGAGACACACAATAAATGCTCATGTCCTATGGTTGTGGTTTCGGTTCGGAAAAACATACATAAGGGTATATATATATACCGCGCTTGAGATTTCCAGCAACCTTCTATGCACATGTTCATGGTTGATGAACGACCTGCTGTATGGAAACCAAAGCGAGCATTCGCAACAGTGTATGTGTAAAATTGGATTTCGGGCAATTGCCATCTGAGAAAGACAAGAAAAAGTTTTCAACTTGTGTCATTTATCATGCACATGTACAAACACCGTCAACGGCGAGGCAGCAGCTGCTTTTTAAGCACATCTGCCCAAGTAAAAATTGTCAACCGGTCGACCGGCCAATTCCCGGGTGAAAGCACAATGTACTGTAACTGTGTGTGATGGCATTTTGCAAATATATGCATCTCGCCCTTCCGGATCTTCTTGATACGAAACATGTGTGTGTCAATGTGCAGCAAGTGAAAGAGCCTGCGAAATTCTTTACCAAGTTATCCAGAATGTCACTAGTTTTTTATTCGAGGGTACTGAATTTCCCAAACCTAATTTTTCTCCCAGTGTACATATTAGCAAGTGACGTATTTTGTGGTGCTGGACAGCTCAACCCACCTTTTTGACGCAATGGCCGCGAGCAATATATAAGCTACATCTGGTTTCGAGTAATCGTATCCAGTAAATTCACTTTCCCTTAAGATCAAGACTGGCTGATGGCAGCTGATTACCGTCCGGTCAAATTAGTGCTCGCCTCACATTCTTGTATGTATTTAGTGAACCTTTCTGTTGGACATTTTGATTGACCAGCGCGTCTTCTTATCATTTGATCCCGACCCAGCTCATGGAGGGCTCTTCATTCACTTAAATTAATGAACAACATGTGCCGTTGGTGAAAATATGCATCATACTGTTCAGATCAAATCTTGTTTCTTGTCCTCTGATCAAATACAAATTCTTGTCAGTAATAATGTACCCGTCAAATACAGCTAGACCGAAACACGAGATCTGACCACAAGACATTGTCATCCAACCCCATCTGCCTCCAGAAGCTTTCCAAACATTTTTTATTCATTATATACAACCAGCCATCAGTTCCGATCAAACCAGGATACTCGTTCATGTAATTACGCTCAACATAAATTATGGCAACCTTTGTACAAAAATCTTCCAAGAAGCGCTAATTCCCCTGTACTTTCCATTCATCTGCCGCACTCGGGGAATATAAATGCCTTGGGAAATCTCTTGGAATTTGCACCATATCATGTTCTATTGCATGCTGCGCATTGCAAAAAGCCGCGAGAATGCATTCACCCCGACGACAGAAACGAATTATAGATCTTCTTGTTCCCTGATTCAAGAAAGATTGATGGCGAAGAGTGATAAGGAGCAGAAGAGGCGAATTGCATTTCCACTTGAAAACCATCATCGGACGACGACGACGACGACAACGTCTTTTACCCTTGTCTGCATTTATTATGATTTCATGTAACAACGATGACTATGCAGACGCAGGCGTCTTATAGCGTCATTGCCTTCTTCCAAACAATTACTCGACGCACACAAACGCATCTCGCCTTGATCAAGATGAAACGACGTCGACTGTCTGTTCTTCTTCCACGGAGAAATGTTAACGAGATGCAAGGAAACAGCTGGCTCAATGCATGCTTCATAACATTAAAGACAACACGATTGTTGACTTTAGATGGAAGAATCATGCATTTTGTTGCAGATGATGAACAATGAGCCGGACATCGAGGATGCGTTACGATAGGTAACTTCCACTTTTTTGGTCCTCCAACCGACGTCCCATGTTGCCCGCCCGTATTGCCATTTCCATTGCCAATTGCCGTCTTCGGTCGGTCGGAGACGTCAGATTTTATGCTGCCTTCCGAGCATGGGGAGAAGAGACCTTCCTTCCTCTTGGCGCGTAATAATAATATAATGTGTAATCGTGACATCCTGTGTGCAAGAATGCATGCTCTTACGGTAGTTTCCGGTTTGACGGCTACGCAATAATGGGATCTTGCCTCCAGGCACTCGGTAATGTGCAATGTCCTCTTCACGTTCTTCTACAGCTTCATCCAATGCAATTTTATAATTCAAGACTCTCCTGCTGCAACTCATCCCTGTTTCACAAACGTTGTTACTTACATATACTTTCAAGAATCCACTCAACTCCCTGACACTTCCCATCAACACAAAACCATGAGACCGTGGCAACTTTTCTCATCTCGGAAACAAGACCACGGACCGACCAAGGTCCTTTGTTCCCGCATATTCTTACCCGTCCACGTGTAAAAAACGGCACTCGACATGCACTTTTCACAACCAACAATCCACCGATGAGGAGGCTCTCACAGGGTTCTTGTGTTGCATATAATAAAAATGTTTGCATTTCTCAAGATAACCTTTATGTGCATCAGCACGCCAGGTAAATCCAAACACTTGAAGCTCAACTCCCTGCTGCTCCGCTTCAGTTCACCTTTGCCTCAGCGTGTTTTTTTGCGGTGGGAACAAATGGCATTGCACCGTACAAACATTATCGTGTAATACGAACAAAACGTTAGCTATATACAAACATTACTCGCCTTGAACTTATGGACCTTATCGGAAACACCTGAGCTGTTCCAACAAAAAGACTTGCTTCCTTCAAACTTGCCCATTTAAGTACTTTTCCTCCGCTGCAGTCATTCCACTTTACGGCCTGCAAGAAATGTTCCTTTTCCGTAAATATACAACCATACAAATATTCTGCATGCA
This sequence comes from Sphaeridia pumilis, assembly GCA_034698345.1. Taxonomy (NCBI): domain Eukaryota; kingdom Metazoa; phylum Arthropoda; class Collembola; order Symphypleona; family Sminthurididae; genus Sphaeridia; species Sphaeridia pumilis. Next base: position 8,802 of record JAQGBJ010000440.1, on the reverse strand, counting down.
GCCCAATGTAGCTCAAATGATATTGCACTATACTTTGAAACTGGAGAAATGTGCAATTCCAAGCCATAACCCTAAGCGATAGCTTTTTACACTGCGTCTAAGATTACAAAGACTACTAGGCCGCCTAAAAGCGTTTCTTTCTGCCTTCAAAAACACTTTCAGCTCCTGCTACACTGTGAAATTTGAGCATATCTGTAAACTAATGTACGGGCATCAATCCACCGGGAAACACCAGGCTAAAGCCCCGAAGAACACTCAAGTTGCTTTTTATTACTCCGCCAATGCAACAGAGCATGGACAATGTGAAATGGTCATGACATGAAGAGGAATTGAGGATAATCATCTTCACAAACTCGCTAAAGTTGAAAATCGTGAGCCTTATTCGCTTGCATGTTTTAATATTGTTATTACATTACATTACATTTCCCGCCGGAATCTCCCTCTAACGCTTGAAGCTGCATCCTCAGCATTGACGTCATTGAATCCTTTATTACTTTTTCCATAGCGTTACATATTGCAGCAATTTTTTGCGCTACCAACCAGCAACAACGTTAAGCGGCTCTTTATGTGCCCATCCAAGAGGATCAAACCAATTTCACAGAAATGCATTCACAGCCTTAATGCATAGAGTCCAAAATATACATCGACGGACTTAGCAAAAGCTGGAACTGCGGTGGTGGAGGTAGTGGAAAGAAGTAGCATCGATTTCCCACTTTCTGCAACATTTCAAAAGAAAAATCGTTGCATTAAAAACTACATCACCTTTTGTTACTACAATCCTCTCAACTTTTGTATATTATCGAATTTTCAAGGATGAGTGATGAGAAGGCTCCTAGTATTTCTTATTAACATTCCAAGCCACCACCTCAGCGTATTAGACGCATATGCACATTTTCCCATTAAATTCATAAAAGTGTCAGAAGAATTTTCTCTTGCTATTTTTCACCCATTTCTTGTCTGCCACACACACATTACCGCCAAAAAACACGAGTAGATCCGCTCAACAATACGAGTATATATTTTCTTTTCCACCTTGGAAAGTATGCCAGGAGCAGCAAAATATATATAGCGAGAGAAATTCAGACCCGCCGTTCAACAAAGAGACCAAGAAAGTTGGCTGTGGAGAAAATGCATCAATTTTCCTCTGTCGACATTGCATGCTATTCTATTTACTTGTGCAGCCCACTCGGCTCCAATTTCTTTTCCTCTGTCTGCACGTCAAGTACAGTGGAAAAGAGAAAAGTCTCGCTGCTGTGTTTGTATGTGTGTGTGTGGGTGAAAGGAGGGGAGAGCCGTAGTAGGCTACTGGGCTCCAAAAAACTTGGTTACTGTGTATCCATACACTTCCATACTCGGCATATATATCTCGAGGCAATGCCGCCGCCACCACCACGCGCTTTCGCTACGCAATAACATTTGGCCCGGGAAAGTAACGGCAGAGTGGGAAAGAGCGAGAGAAAATTCCCGGATTTGGGGAAAGTACGTAGACACACGCAGGAAAAGTTATTACCGGAATGCGCGTGGCGGAACATGGAAGAAAGATCAGCGGGTTAACAATGGGTGCGTGCCGTGGTGGCGGCGGACCGCTCGCTCCCGCGTCTCCATCTTGCGACCAACAAAGTCTGCGTTACTTTTCCCCTATTCTTGCCACCACTGGATCAATCAGATAGGTCATTGGCATCTCGACTGGGAGGAGGAGGCAAATGGACACGCGTATCCTGCGTAACTTGCACGCGCGCTCCCACAACTGCCTTACAATTTCACGGAGCCGTATCGAAATTATGCAACCCACCGGCAAAAACGCTCTACTTGAACATGGGCGCAAAACATAGTCCTCCTCCTGCATCAACCGCTGCAGTCAACCGCCCCACCCCAAACGCTCCGTCCCGATTCGCCCAAACTGCTACCCCTCCCGACAACGCTCCCTGCCATTTCCTTCTCTTCTACCTCCTTCCGGTAGCAGTTTACAAAGAAAAACGAAAAAGCATAGCCTTGTTGCCGTTACTGCACCCAACTTATGCTTTTGTAGTTGTTGTACCGCCGAATGCGGACTTTCTCCAATTTCAATACACGATGCAAAGTAATATAGCTCTCTCAAACTGCGCCATGTGAAAAATAAACACAGAGGCTCAGCTGCACTAGCAAAATTGCTTTTACTAAAAGTTTACAATTTTCTGCGTAACGCCCAACTCTGACAATAAATTTCTTTTTCATCTACAATTGAAAAAGACATGACACAAAAATTTTGCTAACCAGCAATTAAAGCTGAATTTGCATCAGCCACCAGCTTGGCAGATGTTACGATGGCGGAAATCTTGCACCAAAATTTCGAGATCAGCGTCGCAAGTATAAGTCGCACATCATACGCTGCAATGACTAATGTGAGTTCAAATAACCTTTTCGGCGACGTATAATGTCCACATGGGCTGCATAAAAAAATTCAAGCAAGCTTACATTATATGTATGAACGGACCAAACTGCTTTGTCGAGATGTGATAATGGTTTTTAGCTCTTTTAAGATCGATATCAGCAATTTCAACAGCGACAGTAATAGCCAGCACTTGTAGTATACATATGCAACTATGAAGAATCGCTGCAGAAAATTTTTCTCAAGAATCAGGGATACGACAATGAAAGATTATACTTGATACTTTTTCTCTCTGTCAGCAGATTGTAATGACTTGATCTTTACAGCTCTTATTACAAGCCCCATTTGATGGTATCTGCCGTCAATTCCACGTCTGTCTGTACATATTCGTCCTAAGTAGCACTATAAAAAAAGCTTGGATCCCAAAAACCATCACTGGAAATTAGACCTCTTCTTATCAAATGTCAATGTAAGTAAGAGCTGTATCTATTAAATTCTCCATCAGCTCTCGACAATCTTCTGTCAATATCTTCCAGCTATACAGTCCTGCTTGTTAAGTTTGTTCTGTAGAATGACTTGTGCAATTTCGAATAGGTGTCCACCAAAAAAAAGTTCGTTGCCCGGTACTGCAAACAGGTTTGGCATCGAAATCCTTTTAGATGGTCTCTCTCAGGTTTCATGGATAAAGAAGAAGCGTCGTCGTCTACTCGGCTTCATCCTTGATGAGTGATGTATGTGTCTTGGCTTTTGGATTGACTGACGCTGGTAATAGGATTGTGTAAATGATTCCTCTTCTTGTTGGCCTCACCCCTGTGATGATAATAAAGCACACGGTGCTATAAGATGGAACCCTAATCACCATTAAACTGAACGAAAAGATAGTTAGTTAACGAAAAATAATTTTTATACACGTGTATTCAACGTGTACACCAATATGTATAAAAATTTTGGTGATGAAGTTTCTATACAGAGCCATTCCTTGGTATTTATTAAAGGTTTAATATTGAAATTAATTGAAAGTGGCATGAAGGACATATGCACTTGGTGCTGATGGCAGCTTGGCAGTAAACTTCGGCACCAACAACAGCGTACTATCAGAATAATTTGCATAAAAATGAGTAGATAAATTCTGATCTTTCTCATGTCCAAAGCTGTCTGCAACCAAAACTATAAGGTGTAACCCTAGACATCACTTAACTTATTTCCAGTATAATTAATCAACGAATTAATTCTTGAACACCTGTATACTATTATGAGAATCCGAGATAATTGGTTGAAGAGATTCTTCCACAACGCCTGCTTATGAAAATCAAACCAGTTCAGCAATGCGGTTGACAAGCTTGAAACCAAAATGTTATAAATAATAGTTGCAGGAATTTTGACTTGTCAGTCAGTGTACATAATGCTTGGTTGTAATACACCATCCATACCATATCATTAGCTATGCAGCTTACATTTCAAAGCGGTTTCGGAAACAGTGTGGTAACTTAGTTCACCAGGAGGGCCATCCGCGCCTCTGGCGCGGTCAGCCATGCGGTTGGGGATTCAAAAGTGGTTAAGATAAATAGCCGTCCGCGCCGGCGGCGCAGCCGTGCTATAATTATCCAACACTTTTTTGTAGCCGTCCGCGCCTGCGGCGCGGCCGTGCAATATTTATACAACACTTTTTTGTAAGTAATGTGTATAGAATTGTCCATATAATGTGAATATGAATTGTGAGTGGGTTTAGTACGGGGGCTACACTTTGTTCAAGGTATGATATTGAGATTTACGAGAATTGGAACTTGCGGAAACGTAAATTCGGCGTTGGTAACGTAGTTCAGGAGTAAGGCCAACCGCGCCTCCGGCGCGGTCGGCCATGCTGTTCGGTATTTAAAAGTGGTTAAGTGAATTGGCCGTCCGCGCCTGCGACGCGGCCGTGCAATGTTTATACAACACTTTTTTTGTAAGTAATGTGTACAGAATTGTCCGTTTGATGTGAATACGAATGGTGAGAGGTTTTAGTACTGGGGTTTCACTTTGTCCAAGGTATGCTATTCAAAATATTGAGATTTACTAATCTTGGAACTTGCGGAAACGTAAATTTGGCGTTCTTTGTTAGTTGATTTACAACAGACCTTTTAAAACCGATTTGCAACACAAAAATAGGATCAGGCTGTCTTGGTTAATGGCGACAATGGATCCTAAAGCGCCGTGCACAAGTTTTGGAGAAAGGTTGTACTGTGGTAATGTGTTAACCTGTGGTCTTTCGGATACAAACGGTTCTAGATACATAGTGGCGTTTGTATTTGCTAAGATAAACAAAGATCGCTATATGAGTATCTAATACTGGTATAATTTCTATGTTTAGTTTATTACGATGTGTAGTATGCGATACGTAGTAACTCTCTTACGACGTATTTATATACGGCGTATATTTACTACGGCGTATATTTTCTGCGGCCTTCATTTACTACGGCGCATGTTTACTACGACGTATATTTATTCCGGCATAAACTTATTACGATGTGAATTTTTGCAACGCTTATTGAGAGCTAAATAAGACGTAAATGAAGACGACATATTTAGTACGACGTTCGTACTTAAATTTAGAAGGTGGCTTGATGGACTAACAAAAAACCATTTCCTTCGGCGCACTGTTCTGTATCCCAATGTAGTCTGTTAAGAATGGGAGTAGTTTTTAACTTGTCTAATGATTAGTCTGGAATTGATTACATGCAGGAGAATCGACACATACCTAGCGAATTTTGTTCAGACGGGAAGAGATCAGACGTGTCTCGCACAAGTTTTGACGAGACACTGGCAACTTGCTATGCGTTTAAACCAAAATTCGGAAGTTGTACCTGGACTGTTATAGACACGATAACGTAGTTGTACCTTCGAGTCTTCAAGAACCCTATACCCAATGCTTGCTACCTGTTCAGTGAGTTAGCGTACGTAGGTTTAGAGCGCAAATGACTTGAAAACCCTCTACACGAATCACGGAGTGCTTAACTACTCAGCTATAAACCTCACTCCTCTCTTTCTCTCTCTTTGAGTGAGCTCATAGTTCCCGTACTACGCTGCCGCAAGCTAAGTAGTATCAACAAAGATAATGCCGCTTAAGTAGGCAAAACTACAGTTCGCCGCACATGCATGTTTAAATTTGCGATTCAAAAACCAACATGTCATTCTCGCATTCCGTAGCACCCAGCACCATAACCAACATGTCATTCTCGCATTCCATAGCACCAAGCACCATAACGAACATGTCATTCTCGCATTCCGTAGCACACAGCACCATCGTCCATATTTCCCTCCACACTACAAGGAGCTCTGCTCTGCTTTCACTTCGCTCCTCGGTCCGTCAAAGCACAAGGTATGTACTACCTGTGTTATGAACGAACGCATCGCTCATGCCCCTTCATGCCGGTTCGCATCTTTTCCCACACTCTGCTTACTCCTGCTGCTTCCTGCTCGCTCGTATGTTTTCCATATGGAAAAGTACTGCGATTGATAGTTTGCGAATTTCTTTATATCTCCTAAACGGAGAGAAATTCGCAAACCATTTCACAAATAGATACAAGAGCATCAAAAGTGGCCAATACAACATAGCGCTGTAATACCCCTAAAAGTACACACAGTGGCCGTGCAATTTGTCACAAACTTTTGGACCTCCTTTCCAATATGACCCCCTACTTCGTAGGGTTCCATAATAAAACCAGGAGTCATCCAATGTTTTCCAAATTACTAACCTAGCCCCCGTCGGTTCATTAGTGTGTCAGAATCCGTGTTATTGAAACTGGCTGCTGATTTATGGGCGGCATCACTTTCATTCAGAACACAGAGCACCACAACTACAATAGTTAGCTTGATCCTAGCCATTCCGAAGGTCCACACAACTATAGCAAACTGAAAAAGTTGTGCTGCAAACGTAGATTTCATTAACACTCCACCGTGGTTTCCCGTTTTGAACAGACATGACTGTTCAAGACATGTTCAAGACAAATATGTTCCTGTTCCATGGTTTTATTTCCGGGAAACAACTTCATATGAATTTGATCGATGGTTTTAAGTTCACAAAGTAATCGAATTTGAACATTTACCAGAGAAAAATTGACAGAATGAGCGAATTCGTGCGGTTTTCCTTAACCTCAGATTACTTGAGTGTTGTATTTTTTCCCAGGACAAATAGAAATTGGTTTCAAATCTATGAGGGAAAAATCTTGAAATGCGGTAAAAATTTCACACACAAGGGCCACTAAAAAGAAAGGGAAACAGAAAATTTCTCGGCCAGTTGGAGTTCATGGGGACGGCCCCATGGGGACGTGGGCTGGATTTCTATATCCCCATGGGGACTAGACGCTATTTTCACCCCTCGTTAGGTCCTCCGTAAGGGCCCGAGCCAGCTGCCCCAGTGGCGAGCTAAGGCTGTCGGGGTGCAACTTAAACCCATTATAAAACCAGAAAAATAGAAATCTCGAAACCGGGTTTATTGTAACCCGAGTACCCGTCAGACACTCATGGTCTTTTAAACCTAACCTAAACTAACCTAGCATGGCTGTTAAATGTAGTTCTAGACTCTAAATGCACTATTTATAATGGGTTCAAGTTGCACCCCGAAAGCCTTAGCTCGCCACTGGGGCGGCTGGCTCGGGCCCTTAGTCCCCCTATGGGTTTAGCCGAACCGAGAATAGCGTCCATCCCCAAGGGGGATATGAAAATCCTGTCCACGTCCCCATGGGGGCGTCCCCATAGGATCCCCATGGGGACGTCCCCATGAACTCCAAACGTCAAAATTTCTCAAGCTCAAATTGCAACGGCTATTCTGCAGTGCTTGACAGACCTAAATTTTTCAAACAAAAATTTGACTAGTTCGTTACAAACAATGGAATATAGAGGGTTATCAATTATATAGTAAGTAACATTTAAAGATGGTTTTACAGTGTCAGGTGTCATTTTCAACCAAAGCCAACTCAGATGATTTTCAAAGACACGTTTTTTTAGCTTCCGACTTATTGACAAGTTCAGTCCTTTGCACTTCTGGCTTGATATAGAACATCCAAAGTTTCTCTGAGTTCCTTGAAACTTGCACGTTCCTCAGGCTTGACTTTCCAGCAAACTTCTAAGAGTTGGTAGTGAAGTTCTAGAGTCAATAGATCCGGTTTCGGAAGCCGCAAGTTTCCGGCGACCAATTTGTTGACAAAATAATCATCCCAATATGTATTGACAAACGGCATGTTTCCAAAGGTGAAGATTTCCCACATTGTCACACCAAAGCTCCAAACATCGGCCTTGGATGAAAACTCCATTCTTGACAGCGTTTCCGGCGAAGCCCATTTGTACGGCAGTGCACACACCTGTTTCTTTTGGTAAATTTGCTGTTGGTATACATTTCGAGAGAAGCCAAAGTCACTGATTTTAACCGTGTCGTTTTCAAAAACCAAGATGTTTCTCGCAGCCAGGTCGCCATGAACAACATGTTTTGATTCCAGGTATTCCATTCCAGCGGCGATTTGGCGAGCCCAGTGTAAACATACGATTGGCGGTTGTTTGTCAGCAGACGTTTTCGTTTCAACGTTCTAAAAAGAAAACTATATCATTTTCATCTAATTCCATAAAGAGTGCTCTTTGAAAACAGTTGGAATACTTACAGTGTAAGTTGGCTCATCGTGAAGTTTTCGTTGACGTGTTGTTGGCGTTGGGACTCCACCATCCAGAAGACCCAATGCGTTTTCAATACCTGAAGGCAACCCCGAAGTAACTTTAGTCTTCTGGCCTTCGGCGTCAACAGCCGCAGAGGTTTCAAGCTGTTCTTCAATATCGATGACTTCCTCCTCGGCATCGTTTTCTGTTTCCTTGGTTTCAATATACGACGTGCGTTCAGCGGCGCCAGCGTCCATTTTCGGACTCAGATTCTCAGATTCTGAATACTTGCGCATGTAATCCAAAAGGTTTCCATGCGGGCAGAGTTCGAGGACCACCAAAATACGGCTTGCTTGAATCCGACTGACTTCAGCGCCAAAAAAGGAGACGACGTTGGAATGTTCGCCGACATAAGCTTGGATCTTAAGTTCCCTAAGGAAGTCTTCGACCATTTGATGGTCGAGGTTGGATTTTGTAGTTTTTACAGCGACGGGCGTTCGTTGATACATTCCTTCGTAAACTGTTCCAAAGTTTCCTTCGCCGAGAATTTTCTTCTCGTTCAGTACAAGATCGTCCGGTGGAATGATTGCGGTGAAAGGTAGAAATTGTGCCTTGACTGCATTGTCTTTTGACGATTCTGCCCTCTGAACATCGCCGTCCATAAAAGCTCGAACTATGTGCTGTATTTTTCGTTTTTGCTTCTGCCTCGAATAGACGCACCAAACGATGTTTCCGGCAGCCACAATAATGATAACAAATCCAAAGCTGAGTGACAACGGAAGTACCAATGCATTTGCCTCGTCTGCTTT
>JAQGBJ010000439.1:0-41633 GCA_034698345.1 Sphaeridia pumilis | reverse complement strand
CTTGAATCTAACGGACGCTATTTGTATTACCGATACCGACCAAACTGCACAAGTTTCAAGAACAGATGAGCAAAAACGTAACTTTTAAACTAACATCAGAATATTTTAGGTCACACAATTATTGAAGTAAATACAGGAGATTACAGATTACTAGCAATTATATATATTTGTTTACCTTTATGGATCCACAAGAAATTCGAGTCGTCAAATCCGTTCAGGTTCACTAAACAATAACAATGGCTTAGAATAAAATCCACTCGTACCAGGAGGTACCTACAATAGCCTGGCTCACTCGGTCGCTCAAAAGTATATTAAACAAGCTTTTAATCTGGTTGTCAATCCTTAATTTTCAGAATTTCGGATATCTTTTTCAGAAATCGATGTCAACACTCCATTTTCCCCATTCACTCTGTCTCTGGTCGGTGTGTTGTGGCTGGCTGTTGGCAAAATGACGCGCCGGCTATATCGCCCTGCTTCTAAAAGGATGCATTATAGTAATTTTGCTTATAGCCAAGCCGGCAACTTGGCCGCTTTTGGCGTATGCATTATAAGAAAGGATCTGTGAGTTGTTGATGTCAGACGGCATCTTCATGTTTTCAATACGCGAAACTACGGGATGCGACATTATGTGCCGATGAAGCATCATTTAAATGTTTTCATTTTCCTTTCCAATTTTTCGTTTTCTGTGGTCTGGATCTGGATTTCGAAAATGTTGTGGATATCGCTTTCAAAGCTGAGATTTTGTGAATTCCATAAAGTTTCTGAGTTTGATTTGAAATAACTAGAGTTCTGATTGTGATTTGATTCGGTTCTGAAATATCCGCTATCAGAATTCATTGTTCTTCTGGAGAAAACCGTATTCGGCGAATCTGGGCTCGAGATGGATTCCAATCAGGAGAAGACTTACAGAAGCTACTGGCTATTGAGAGACAAAGGCCGTACGAAATATTTGGTGGTGTTTGGTAAGGTTTCAAAAATTCCGAATGGACGTCTTGAGCTTGACCATTCCTTTCTTGATTATCATGTCATGCAGATCCGACCAGCGATAAGCAGGGAATTCTAGACGGCGAAGAGATTGGGGGAACTTCTTATCAAGTCCAGGAGTGTCAGGTAAGGGAGCCATGTATGATAGTTCAGTGGTTGCTCTAACCATTGCCTTAACGCTGGAGCTGAAATGCATTGATTGATTTCCAGGTGCGATGGTCGCTTTGGAAGTCGAGGGCTAGAGAGTTGCTGTGAGAGATTCAAGTTCAACTGACAGCCGCCGAATGAGTGGACTGCTGAAGTTGCTGACCGAAGGGAGTGGCAGCTCATTCTGCTATTGACATTGGAACAGTACGTGCGGAAGCTGCTAGAATTGTAGAGACAGGCTAAAGATATTTTAGAGTTTCATGAGTTTTGAAATTTTGTGAACGATATTTGTAATAGTTTTCAAGTGATTTGTTGATTTGACTGACAATTAGAAGTTTTTTAGAGAAGCTTAAGATAGAATTGACTTGTCTCGTCAGTATAATTTGGTTTAGTTTTTGATAGAGTTTGAAGCTTGGAGAAAGTGTTTCTTTGTGCGGCATAGTCCCAAGATCGTCGACATGGACCAGTTATCCTTTTCATCGTCTTTGAGGTAAGTTTTGATTCAGTCATTTGTAATACAGATTCGTGAATGAGCTAGATTGAGATTAGTAGCGGATGAGCAGAGATTTGGAGGGCATTTGTGGTTCTAAAAAGTGTAAGCTAATAGCTTCAACTTGTAGTTATGAAAATCATCACTAATTTGAATGTTTTGTTAATGCAGCCTTGACTGGACAGCTTCCGAGCAGAGCGAGCGGGAATCTCTTTCAAACTATCCGTGGGGATCTCCAGTGAATACGCCAGACAGCGGGAAAATGCTTTGGAACGAGAGCATAGAGTCCAGGTGAGCTTAATTAAGAAAATTAAAGGATTTTGTTGGAGGCCTATGAACATAACTGATTGACTGTGACAATTGATGAATCTGCAGGTCCAGCAACTCTCCTACAGCAACAAGTCCAAGTCAGAATGTTTTCTCAAGCTCATGGACCACTCCGATCGGAACACCCTACAAAGGTCATGTCGGAAAGACTTCGTCGCCTAAGATGTCGGTTGGGAGCTATTGCAGCAGTTCATGGTAAGCCACTTACTCGAAAGTATTTCATTGGACGGTTACAAATGTAAAATTGCATATGAATGGTATTTAAATTGATTCCCGTTTGCTTGCAGGACGGAAGGCATCCCTCTTGAAGACCACGTTGAACGACCAAATTCTTTGGATCTGCGAAAGTTGGTGGTGGCATCCGGTTCTGTTGGGTCATCTGGATATTGTACCGGCGAGAGTTCGACCGTATCAGAACATCCACCTTTTGACTGGGACACGAATGAAGTGGCTTCACCAAAAGCAACTAGTATTGATGACCAGCTGCATATTATCTTCCCAGAGACTGAGCAGTTTTACTGTGGTCAGCACTGCACTTTCACGGTGTGCTTCCCAGCCTTGTCAGGCGACCAAGTCTTCAACCTGTACAAGAAAGTAGAAGCTTACGGACTAGCTCCTGAATCGGAAACGGAACGGTATCCTGTTTTGATGTCTCCTGGAAACTTCTGGAATGAAGTCAAGTGCAGCTTCAAGCCTTTTACTTGTGGAACTTTCAAGCTGTGCGTGCGATCCCTGCTGACCCCAAATTCTGCCACAGGTCCTCCAGTTGTTGCTGTTTGTGAAGTTCAGAAGAGTTTCACAGAGACCAGCCCAGTTGTTACGGTAGATATCGAACTTCCGGCTTGGGATGCTGCAACGGAAATTGGTTCCATGAAGCATCCGTGGGGCATTTCATGCAATCTTTTGACCGAAGAGGTAATTTATCAACTTAGAAGCTTCATTATCCTTCGAAATGAACTTGATTTTTATTGTGCATGATCATTCTGTCTCTAGATGATCGTCCCAGATAGAAGCAGACACGAAGTTCTCGTGTACCAACCGGACGGCAGTTTGTCATTCTCTTTCGGATCTCGAGGAAGTGGCCCTGGCGAGTTCTTCAGGCCTGTTGCTGCAACATTCGACCAGAAGAGGAACCGCATCCTTGTGGTGGACAAAGATAACCACCGAGTTCAGTTCTTCGATCCTCAAGGCAAGTACCTGGGCGAGTTCGGCAGATATGGCAACGCTGTTGGATGCTTCAAGTTCCCATGGGGTATCGACATGTCACCGGATGGAGAATTAATCGCCGTTGCGGACACCAGAAACCACCGAGTTCAGTTGTTCGACTACATGGGAAAGCATGTCAGGACCATCAAGGGAATGCCGTCAGAGCTTATTGAACCACGAAGCGTTTGCTTCTGTAAAACAAGTAAATCGTAGCCACAATTGAAATTCTACATGCTGCAGTTTTATCAAGCCAAGACTTTGCTGTAACAACATTTTCCGTTTTAGGTGATGAAGTCTTTATCACGGACTTCAAGCTCCATCATGTCCTCAAGTACGACCTGCACAGCCGCATCTTGACCATTATCGTCCGAAACCTGCAGCGTCCGTCCGGGCTGTCACTCGATCACGTGGGAAATCTTCTAATCTGCAACAACAGAGGAAACTCCGTCCTGGTCTATCCAAAGGAGAAAGGTCGCCAGGTTCAAGTCATCAAGTGTATCGGAAGCCAGCAAATTGAGCAACCTTCTGACATGGCCATCATGAAAGGCAGCTACATGGTGATTCTGGACCACAATGGCCGCATCACGGTATTCTGATGATTCAAAAATGATATCGCTTGACGTGCTTAAGCTTGTAGTTTGAGATTATATGTCTGCTTTTGCTTGTTTGTTGCCACGTTTTTCTGTTCCTTTGTTTAATGCTACCAAGTTTACACGACGTCTAAACACTTCCAACGATTTACAGCCAGTGATACAGCTCACTTTTTATACAGTTTTGTACTATATTCAGTGTTACAGATTTTATATTATTCTTATACTGACAAAACTTTAAAAATCTTGAGACAGTCGTTATGATGAGTAGGAGTAGGAGTCTAACTTTTAATGTGCTTAGCCCGGGGCTTTGTCTTTGACAATGATGTATATAATTGACGTATGAGCAAGTAGTATTTCTGAGATTCAGTAGCTGAATTCTAGATCTTAGGATTCCAGTAGACTTTGGCTTTTGTTAATATACAACTCTCATTCAGTTGATAATGTTTTCTAGATTTTTAGTACTTTTTGATTAAGTGGTAGACATTTTTAAAGACCATCCCAATATAGAATTGAAGTTATGCTTTTGAATGTTTTTGATGGTGCCTAATCGGTTATAGGTTATAAGAATAGTGAAAATTCCTTGACTGATTCAACCAAATCAATAAAGAGCACCTGTTATCTCATGCCTCATCTCAATTGTCTGCAACTATCGCTTTAGTCTCTTTATGTGCATCGCTTCCCGCTTTGTAAATACTTTGAAGCCGCGCTTTGTTGCACAATATACACTTGAAACGATTGAAATGATGACCAATTAATTATGCGTTGGCTCACGGGCATTTTCAGGCAGGTGTAAGTTCAAGCTAGAGAGAGAAGATTCCATGGCTGAAGTTGACTGACGACAGACGGAGGTACAACTTATTATTCAACTGATAAGAGATCGGGTTGTCGGAACAGTTTTGTTGTTAGGCCAAGTCGTTGACAATAGCCGAAAGACTTGTGTAGATTTATCAGGAATTCGTCATTGAAACCAATGATCAATCCAATCACATGAATGATTGCTGATTACGTTTTAATAGCTTGGCCACTACAAGGTACGTGAGTTTGCACGAGTCAAGATTGTGCAAGTGTTCGTGTTGGGCTATTGCCTCTGGAAGGTCTAGACTTGTGTGGAGAAAGTGGTGGAAACACCGATTGGAGAAAGTTCAAATGTGTTGTGATTCGCGTATTTGGCGGTAACGTTATATATACACAATGGAATTTCAGGAAAAGAAGTCGGTGCCGAATCCGAGGGCGAAGGCGAACCCTCTGTCGATTGTGTTCTTCTGGTGGATATTCCCCTTGTTCCGGCGGAGTGCCAAGAAAGAATTGGATGTGGATGATCTCTACGATGTGCTCAAAGAGGACAGGTCAGGGAAAATTGGAGACGAGTTGCAAAAGTAAGCCAAGTTGAAGACAAATCTAACAGTATTCGGATAATATAACATTAAAACGATATGTTTGAAGGGCGTGGGACCTGGAATGTCAAAAGGCCGACAAAAAGAAAAAGAAACCGAGTTTTCTTAGTGCACTGCTGAAGGTTTACTGGAAGCGGTATGCGGTTTTGGGGTTCACGATGATGTTGGACGAATGGGTGATCAGGTTAGTTTCTTGATTGCTATTCAATGCGAAGTGTAAAGAATCCAGCTTCTGATCTATGATGTGTTTACAGGGTATCACAGACATGGATGTTGTACAAACTGATTCAAGCATTTGGTTCAGCTACTTCATCTGAAGACTTGAAAACCGAGAAATACTTGTACGGAACGGGCATTTGTTTGACAACCTTCCTCCATACGGTCGTACTCCACCCCACTGTGTTCGAAATGAGTCATTTTGGAATGAAATGCAGAGTGTCTTGCTGCTCAGTGATCTATCGGAAGGTGAGTATTGACATGAAGTTGATTTTGCGAAGGTCTTTCTGAATTCGGTTTAATGTGGATTTTGATTCTTTTCAGGCGCTAAAACTCAGCAAAGCAGCGCAAGGACAAACGACTGTAGGTCAACTGGTCAATCTCCTGTCAAATGATGTGAACCGGTTTGACGTTAACGTCATGTTTCTCCACTATTTGTACTTGGGGCCAGTGCAAGCGTGCATTTTCATGTACTTGCTATGGGATATCGGGGAATTCGGGATTTCGGTATTGGCCGGTGCGGGCTTCATCATTATCTTGATTCCACTTCAGTGTAAGTAGAACAGAGCAAATAAGTTACATTATATGTTTTGATTCAGGCCAAGTTCAGTTTTGTTGTTATTGTTGGATGTGAGATTTTGAATGGCTGACCCATATTTTGTATCTAATTGATTATTGACATTTGATGTGTTTGTGTATTGCAGATTGGATTGGAAAGCTATTCACCATTTACCGATTCCAGATAGCTCAGAGGACGGATAAGCGTGGGCAAATTATGAACGAGATTATCATCGCAATGAGAGTCATTAAGATGTATGCATGGGAGAAACCGTTTTCGGCACTCATTGCCGAGTTGAGAAGGTACCACAATTGTTCTTGGTTTAATAGACAAGAAATATGATTGAAATGCGGGTCTGGATAACTAATGCGAACTTTTCTGTAGGTTGGAAGTCAAGATTTTGCGTAAAGCTGCCTTCTTGCGAGCATTCTACTTATCCTTGTTCATCTCGTCTTCGAAACTAATCACGTACTTGACCATCTTGGCGTTCATTCTACAAGGAAAGGATCTCAAAGCGGATGCCGTGTTCTTTATGGTTTCTATTTACACTGTCATGAGGCAAATTATGATCAGCTTTATTCCTTCTGCTGCTGCTCATATCGGAGAACTTATGGTTTCAATCAACAGAATCCAGGTATTTGAAGTTTTTATTTGAGTCTTGAACTTTTTAAATAATTGGATTTGAGACACTGTTTTCTTGTTTCAGGAATTTCTTTTGCTGGATGAAAACAAGTCTACTGATACTCTCAAAATTTACAAAAGTCTAGGAGTTCAAGAAGACGGTGAAGAGGGAACTAGTGTCATGGCTGCTTCTGTAGTGATGAATGACGTAACTGCAAGGTATAGCTATAAAGCTGGAATATACTTTTATGCAATTTAGAAGCTGGTGAAGACTTCATTTTTTCTTTTTGCAGATGGACAAGTGACAAAGTTACTCTTGAAAGCTTTAATCTGAACTTGAGAGGCGACAGACTTGTTATGGTTGTGGGTCCTGTTGGATCCGGAAAGGTGAGATCGAAAAGTTTTGCTCTACTCCAGTCATGCATGGTTCTAATCTTAAGATTTTTTAGACATCCTTCCTTCACTCGTTGATCTCAGAATTACCAATCGAAAGTGGAACTTGTGTCATAAACGGGTCGACTTCTTACGCATCTCAGGAGCCATGGATCTTTACTGGGAATCTGAGACAGAACGTTTTATTTGGACAAAACTATAACGACGACCGTTACCGCGATGTAATCAGAGTCAGTGCTTTGGAAGAAGACTTGCGACAGCTGCCATTTGGAGAGAACACTATTGTCGGGGAGCGTGGAGTGGCCCTTAGTGGAGGTCAAAAAGCCAGGGTCAACTTAGCTAGAGCTCTGTATCATAAAGCTGACATCTATTTGTTAGATGACCCTTTGAGTGCCGTAGATGCCAGGGTCAGCCGACACATTTTTGAAAAATGTGTGAAACAGCACCTGAAGGGTCACTTGAGAATATTAGTGACACATCAGCTTCAGTATTTGCCACAGGCTGATCATGTCATCGTTCTAAATAATGTAGGTGACAATCGTTTTAGAAATGTTACTTCTTCAAATAATGGGGGATGAGAAGAATGTATAAAGACTTTGATTGTTTTTAAAGGGTAGAATTCAAGCCCAAGGTACTTATACCGAGTTGGTGGAGCAAGGCATCGACTTTGTGAGCCTGATGGCCAGCGAAACGGAAGAAGACAGTAAGCGAAAGGACAGTCTACTACCTGAAGCTGCTCTCGGGTTGGCCCGCATGGGAAGTCGTCGTAAGAGCAGGCCGATTGTTGAAGAAAAAGTGCTCGAAGTTGAAGTCGAGAACAAGGAGAAGCCAGTGGCTGTAGCTGAAACAATGGCCGGAGGATCCGTGACTGCAAGGACCTACTGGGACTATTTTGCTGCTGGAGGGTCATATGTGGCCATATTTTTTCTGCTCGTGGGTTTCATTATCTCACAAGCACTGGTAACCGCCGCCGACGTATGGCTGTCAAAATGGTATGTGAGCATTGTATGTGATAACGTCGATTAAACTAGCTCCTGCAAATTCTCAAAGTATCCGAATGCTATGTTTAGGACAACTGACACAGCCAATTTTAATGAAGATTGCAAAGAAACACCTACGCTACCAGACTGTAAAGATGGGTACGACGACAGCTTCAACCTGTGGGTCTACACTGGTATCATCGTTGCCCTGTTTTTTGTAACCAATATTCGGTCCATCTACTTCTTCCAGTACTGTATGACAATCAGCATTAACGTCCATAACCGTATGTTTGGAAGCATGGTTAGGGCGCCAATCAAATTTTTCGACGACAATCCTTCTGGTAAGCTACTAGCATCTTATGATCTTCTCATTCATCAAACAAAATCCATCATCAATTCCTAACGATATCTCGTATTTTTCAGGTCGTATAATGAACAGGTTCACGAAAGACATAGGAGCTATGGACGAACTTCTACCAACAACGTTCTATGATGCTTTCAGCATTTTTCTGTTGATGGTCGGTATCATGGTGAACATTCTTATATCAAACTATCTCATTGGAATTCCAGCCATAATTCTGATGGTGGCTCTGGTGTTCATACGACGATTCTTCATCAGGACTGCTCGGCATGTGAAGCGGGTTGAAGCAGTTAGTAAGTAAACATTTGGTTGAGTGTGACAACAGTTTTCGATTTTCGCTCTAGTCATCAAATCTCAAACTTCTCGATGTTATGATTCTAGCTCGAAGTCCAGTTTTTACGCATTTGGCAGCAACTTTACAAGGTTTGACTACTATTCGAGCTCTTGGAGCAGAGAAAGCATTGGCTGACCAATTCGATGGACATCAGGTAAAGCAATAAAACAAGTATTAAGTGTCAAGACGGCATTAAAACAAATGATTTCACAATTACAGGACATACATTCTTCAGCTTGGTACACTTACATTGCTGCAAATCGATGGTTCGGTATATGGCTCGAAATGGCCTCCTTGGTCTTCTTATGTCTTGTAACATACAGTTTCATGGTTCTCGGGGGAGGTATGTGCAAAGATAAAATGCTTGGCAGAAAAGCAAACGGGTTTCAATATGACAATCGTTTCTGTTTACAGTTTTGAACTTCAGTGACAGTCAAATCGGATTGGCTATTTCTTCAACGCTAGGACTTTTAGGAACATTCCAGTGGGGTATGCGTCAATCTGCTGAAACAGAAAATTTGATGACGTCCGTGGAACGAGCTTTAGAATATGTCAAGCTTGATTCTGAAGCTCCTTTGGACTCGAAACCAGGTAAATTTTTGCCATTCATCGGCATTCATACTCCGCCACATGCAAATTAATGTTTTTTCCTGTTTTATCCGTAGACAAGAAACCACCTAGCGATTGGCCAGAGTACGGAGAAGTCCGGTTCGATAATATGTCTCTGGCTTACGATGAAAAAGACGTCTTGAAAGAACTCAGCTTCACTATTAAAGGAAGAGAAAAGATTGGTATCGTTGGAAGAACTGGAGCAGGAAAAAGTTCCATTATCGCGGGAGTTTTCAGAATGACCGAGCCAAGAGGGAAAGTTTATATTGACAAGATCAACATTGGTGAAATTGGACTTCACGATCTTCGAAAGAATATATCCATTATTCCACAAGACCCTGTATTGTTTTCGGGAACTGTGAGGTACAACATGGATCCGTTCGACAAGTATGATGATAACCTGATTTGGTCAGTTTTAGAAGAGGTAAGCCTAGTTGTATTTTTGATCATTGTTCTCCTGAAGACCGAATCTAATACTAATATTTGCTTCCGCTTTCAGATTGGGCTCAAAGAAGACATTCCAGCGCTCGACTTCGAAGTATCTGACGGTGGCAGTAACTTTAGCGTTGGTCAGCGTCAGTTGGTTTGCCTTGGAAGAGCCATCTTGCGGAGGAACAAGATAATCGTCATGGACGAAGCCACAGCAAACGTTGATCCAGAAACTGATGGGTTTATTCAGACGACCATTCGACAAAAGTTTCACGATTGCACCATTATCACGATTGCTCACCGGCTTCACAGTGTCATGGATTGTGACAAGATTTTGGTGTTGGATAACGGATACTTGAGGGTGAGTGCTCCTGAAGTCTTCACATCTGCAGTGGTACGCGGGTCAATAACAGTTTTTTTGCGTTTCAGGAATACGATCACCCCCATCTTCTTCTTCAGAATCCATCCGGAATTCTAACCAGTATGGTCAGCCATACCGGAAAAGCTAGCGCTGAAATCCTGAAGCGGGTCGCCAAAGAGGTGAGACACAAAAGTTAAGCAGAAAGTGTGTACGCGCAATACTGGCAACACTAATTCATCGACTTTTCCCGCAGACATTTATTGGCCGAAGAGGATCTTTCCAAGTGGATAACGTCAGCGTTTTGAGTTTCGCCCGACGACAATCAATAATTTCGGATATCATTCTGTCCGATTCCACAGACTCGGATTCTGATAACCCAGATGGCGGTGAACCAGAAATGCATCCTGTAGAGAAGCATTTCAGGGACGCTGGACTTTTCCTCGATGACGAAGACAGTGGCAGTGACAGCCAAGAAGCTCAGCAAAGCGAAGTGCCCGAAGATGAATAAATTCCATGTTTTTCTATTTCTGGATATCCTTAGCAATAGCAAACGAAACCTGCAATCATTGGTCACTGTTGATATTTACTTATAGTTATTCCGTTTTTTAGTTTTTATTCATGTCATATGTGCCAACTAATGTACCAGCTGCCAGTTCAACTTGTGGTCTAATTAAAGTCAACCTTCATTGTCTGTACTTTGAGTGAAGTTGTGAGTTACTCTTGTCCTGACGGGAGCAGGTCATTCTTGTAGAGACAAACTGGTACGAACACAAACTTGTCGGAACAAAGTTGTACTACGACAAAGTTGGACGGCGACATACTTGTCATAAGACAAACTTGTACAAGAGACAAGCTTGTATGAGCCAACGTTGTCGCGTGACGTTTTTGGAAGGGGTCAAACATGTACCTTGAAACTTGTCAGTGAGCTTGAACTGATTGAGAGACGGATCCTACTCCGGAACAAGAAGTAACATTGTAGAATGTTAATGCATAATCTGTTTAACATCAACAGGTTATTGATCTAATGTAATATTCATTCAACAATTAGCATTACATGGGACCAGCTTTGATCCTTGCAGAAGTCATATCAGCTACTTCTTGCCATGTTTAGCGTTTATATGTGATTCATACACATGCATTTTAAAACGGAATAGTGATTTTAGTGTGGATTAAAAAGTTCTTTCTTGGCATATAAGCGACATTTTAAAAATTATAACTATTTCCGGTGCTCTGACAAGTTTCAAGGTACAAGTTTGACCCCTTCCAAGAATGTCACGCGACAACTTGGGCTCATACGAGTTCATCGCCCATACAAGTCTGTCTTTACAAATTTGTCTTTACAAGTATGACTTTACAAGTAGTTTGTGTCCATACAAGTTTGTCTCTCCAACTATGTCACCGACCCAGATTTGACGTTGATTGGAGGTAGTTCAGATGCCAATTTTGGCACTTCCGAGACGTTCAGGTTTTTGGGTCGGAACAAATAAATTTTGCAAGATTTTGGTGCCGTTTCGTATTATATCGGAATAGGCTTACTGTAACTATAGATGCTTCGTCGCTTTTTAGGCTGATAATCAGCAAAGCGTTCATAGCGAATCTTTCATGTAGCTTTTAATGACTGGATTTCATCCGAACGCGGGATTTTCTCGGTCGCTTCTGTCAATCGTGAAATTATTACGCTCTAACAGCCAATTCTATCATCGTCGCCATTCAGCATTGTATCTGACACTTTTTCCTTGTCTCCTTCCCAAACGCTTTCGACATCGCCGTTCAGTGCTTGTCTCCTTCGATGAAACTGTTCCGCTAATACCGAAGTGGGTTTAACTCATTCTTAAGTAGGCAATCACAGTTTATTATCGATATTTCAAAATATCAGCATAGTGGCAATGAATGATGTTTGGTAAAAGAAATATTCAGGATAACATATTTTCTACAAAGCTTAATCATCCTTGTCTTCCTTGAATCCTTCATTCTCCTTGCCCTTCTTGTCGTCTTCATCGTCTTCAAAGGCAGCAAGGTTCGCAGGCTTGTAAAGGTAGGCCATGTAAGCGAAGATTCCCATGGACGCGAACATGAGACCGGCGAAGAGGAAGAACTCTTTCCACTGAAAAATCATATTAAGTCAGTTAGCGTTCACCATTCATGAAGTACCACTGACATGACAAAGCATCCACAAACTTACTTGTTTGTCAAAAATACTCAATTCAGCAACAATAGCAATGATAATGTTACCACCAGCGACCGTCAAGAGCCAGCAGGCTTGAAGTACCGACTTCATGCTCGTTGGAGCCTGGAACAATTTAAAATTCAGCTTAATAATCGTGGCCTAAATTCTACTCTACAACTGCCCGAAAAACTCACTTCAGCGTATGAAAAGTCCATAATCGTTACAGAGAACATGACCTCAGCAGCAGTCAAAATGACGTATTGGGGCAGCAACCAGAGCATATGTACTGAATTGGGCTCGGTCACGGTGTCCATTTGAACCGAATAACTTCCATCTGCGTGTTTAACGATCGTGTAAGTGTAACTTCCTCCCGTTTTCAGTTCAATCTCTTCTTGGTTGAGAAGTATGCCCTCGATTGTCAAATTGTATCTGCAGAGCACCAATTTTCAAATTTTTCAAAGATTTTAGGACTTTATCAGAAGATCACAGCTCAGAAACACTAGACTCACGTTCCAGCATCCAATTCCGTAGCAGGCGTCGAATAATAATCGGAATAAAAGGTACAGTTCGATGTGTAATTGAAGTACGTGGTACATTCGAAGTCCTCTTCTGCAGCACCTTCTTCCTCTTCGCATCCGACTTTCGTTAAGGCAATCCTAATGTTGTCGTCATCTTTGCAAGGTTCCGCCGGAGGTGCAAGACAATGCTTGTCGCCAGCACAATTGGTCCAAACGCCCACTTGAAGGATCCTGTAGTGACATTTGGCTTTAGCAACTCGAAAATCAACAACTTTTTCATATTGGAAATGCCTCGTACCTCAAATACGGCAAAGTGTCTTCTGACTTTTCCACCTGGGTGAATGCCGAATGTTCCTGGTCATCAGGGTTCACACTGGGATGGTCTTGCGGGGTGAACCATTTTATGTTTGTTCCGTCGGTATCGGTTGGGTCTCGATGGATTACGAAAGTGGATGCCTGCAAACGTCACAGTATGGATTAAAAGCCTTGGACTGTGATAAAATTGGCACTTTTATATCGTACCTTTTCTTCAGTCAAAATATGTTCAATAGACCATTCGAACTCTTCAAACGTGATTTTCAGCTTGCCTTCGTCAGGGCCTTCGCCTCTATCAAGTGCCTTGTCGGGAAGGAAGGAGCTGTGGCCTTCGATGCTGAATTCGACGGCTTCAAGGCTGGCCATTTGGTACTTTCCAGTTAGGTTATAGTCAAGGGTGTTGATGATCTGGATGTGGGATTGGCCTCCGTTAATGTCAACAGGGTAGGTGGACTGTAAATATAGAAAGTTTCTATCATTTATCGTCTTTTCCAAAATCATTTAATTTCTTAGCTGAGGACATGAGTACGAACCTGGAGCTTCAACTCAACCAATCCAGAAACGATGAAGGCAACGCCAATCATGACACCTCCGACAGTTAACCGCTGAAGTGGCTTCTTCACCAAGTTGCACGCGCCCAAAACTGGGTAGATGACTTTTTCGAAAAGTGGAATGAAGAGAAGGATAAGGAAGGCGTTGATGAGCTAGAAATATGAAAACGTTCTAAAGTCTTTTTATCCTTGAAGATGCCAAATTATCTGCAGCGCCAGCGCCATCTGTTGAGCGCTTTGTGTATACCTGCATCTGGTCCGGTTTGATAGTGAAACTTCCTCCCATGGAGCCGTCCATACGCGTCGCTTGGAAAGTCCATCTGGAACCCTGCAAAATGTAAACAAAGAAAATTCGCGCCATTGAAATGTATTGTTAATTGTTAACGTCGTTAATAAAGTTAATCAAAGGTTAGTTAAATTAATCACCTGTTGATCGTACAAAGCCCAGTACAACGGCAATGGCAAATACAACCAAAGAATTTGCAACAAGACTTTAATTCCTTCAATTTCTTTGCGGGTCAAAGTGTCATCGGCGTAGTCCATGAAATGTGGTCGCTTTTCGTGTTTCAATTGCTTCTTGCGGCTGAGAGCATGCTAAAAACATCAACAATGGTCAATTTGGTGTCAATAACAATTTGTGCTCAAATGTGAAATTTCAAAAACCAAAAACTTACGAAAATGTTCCTGACGATCTGAGCAAAGATATTTCCACTGGGTTTGTTTATCTTGTACAAGGGACGTCCAAGGATGAAGATGACTGTAAGTTAATTAATCAGTATTAATCTGACATAATTATCTCAATCTCCGATAATGACGACTGAATTGTATTCTTCTTTGTTTACCTAGCGACACAACCATGAGCGCAGCAGGCACACCAAAGGCCAACGGGTAGCAGGATTCCTTGCCGAAGCATTTGATATCTTCTCGGAAAATTGGAGTGATAAAGGTTGAAATCAAACTGCCAGCGTTGATGCAAAAGTAGAAGATGGAAAAGTACGCAGCGACATAGGAGGCCTGTTCGGGCATCTTGAACTGATCAGCTCCGAAGGACGACACGCAGGGTTTGATACCTCCAGTTCCAAGGGCTATGAGCGCCAGGCCTATCAGTGATATCGCTCTGTAAGGGATACATCAACATCAGTTTTAAGAATCCCATGGACATTGGGCAAGATTTAGCTTGTGGAATACTTACTCTTCTGGAAAATTTAAACTCGGGATCGAAGTAAGAGCCAAGAGGACTTGACCAGCAGCATAGACGATTGACAGGTAGAAGATTGTTCTAAAAACATGGAAGAATGGGTCAAGTTCAACCTTATAAGCAAGCAACTTTGGTTTCAGTCCTCAAGTCCTACCTGAATTTGCCAAGGACGGAATCAGCCAACATGGCACCCATAGTTGGGGTCAAGTAGCAGAATACAATGAAGAGATGGTATACCATTGTTGCTGTGTTTTCCGAGTAGCCGATAATGTTCCTGAGGTAGATGGACAGAATGGCTGCAAGTCCCAAAAATCGTTAGACAACTTCGGACTTGACTTGTGAACCTGATTTCAAACGACTAATACCTCGCATCCCGTAGTACGAGAAACGTTCGCAGAATTCATTGGCACAGATGAAGATGACGGATTTCGGGTATGGGATTTTCTATCAAGTTCAAAAAGTCATGAGTTTTCTATATGGTTTTCAAAACTTTTGTAAATCCGCAGGACCCAAATTCGACATACCTTTGCTGGGGCTCCTTCTTCGTCGCCGCGCCGGGCGACATCCTGAGTATCCGCTGTCATGTTGAAACTTTGATACTTGCAGACCACCAGATTTTTTCAAGTCACACACCTGGACCACCTCCAGCCAACTGACTGTTCAAGTGCTTCAAAGAGCTTATGGTTGTGAAGGATTGCTGATTTGTGCTCGATTCCACTGATATCGCAATGTCAATCAATATTGTGTGTCTCGGTCGGCCATCTTCATGTCGGGCACTGTATCTGGGCTGAGAGATAAAATATGCGGGACAATTGGCCATTGGGCAATCATTTCGATAGTATTTCTTGAAAATAAATTACAGTTTAGGTAAAACCACATCTTATCTCTGTCAAGTGGTGTGTGTGTGTGAAAGTTGATGGTGACAAAGGCTTGCGGGAACAATGATCTACTACATACTAAACAGCTTGATGATGGGTCCAATCGATAATGAGAGCTTTTTTATGATCTAACCGCTACTGAAGAATATGAGCACAATTGGCATTGTGTAAAGATAGGATTGCGAATATAGCGATTGCCAAGAATTTTTGCCACCAATGAGTCTCGTCAGCAAACATAATCTGTTTAATCATGGACGTGATTCCTTCCATCCATGGAATGCAACGAGTGTTGTAAGAGTTGACAGCAAATGTTTGTTGTTTTAGACTTTGATGATGCCACTTAGTTTATTACATGGTCGTAAACAGCGAAACCTACGACATACGGTTGTGAAAGCTAGCGCAAATGGAATTATGACAGCATGTTTTAAAATGTACATCGGTTTGGATAGGTGACAGGGAGGGGAAGCCTGCCGAAGCATTCATTTGTATTGGCAGGTAAGTGGCAGAAGATAACTCACGTTATTGGTTAGTGAGCATGTAGTTTTAATTTTATGATCATGGTTTAAGTGAGAGGTATAGTTTCAAAATAGCTTGAGAGCCTGAAACGATCTGGGAGCCATTGAAATTAATGACCATCGAGTTTTCTGGCGTCGTCTTGAATCGAGCATCAGACCATGAGTGTCGACAAGGAAATTCTGTCCAACGCCGACGACACAGGAGCACAAGACATGTGTGTTTTGATGAAAGTTGCTGTGCTGTTAACCGGATTTTGAAGAAAATGTGCATTTTTTAAAGATTAAACTGCATCAAACCAATATTCGTTTGGTAAAAGTGAAAATATAATTGTTTATCAAAATGGGTATTCTAGAAAAGATTGCAGAAATCGAGAGGGAAATTGGTAGAACTCAGAAAAACAAAGGTAAGTTTGTAGGGGTCATGGTTTGTCGTTGCATTATTAAGTATTGAAATCAATCAGTAATAGTTTTCTAATTCTAAATGTCGTTCAAATTCTAGCTACCGAGTACCATTTGGGGTTGTTGAAAGCCAAGCTTGCAAAGTACAGATCACAATTGCTGGAACCATCGAAAAAAGGGGGTGAAAAAGGAGAAGGGTTTGATGTCTTGAAATCTGGAGATGCCCGCGTGGCATTAATTGGTTTTCCTTCTGTCGGAAAGGTGAGTGTTCAATATCATATATTCACTTTAATAGGAATGAAAGTTCTGAATGGTTTCTTGTTTTGCTTTCAGTCTACTCTTCTCAGTACAATCACCAAGACCGAGAGCGAATGCGCTTCCTACGAGTTCACAACTTTGACGTGTATTCCTGGTGTTATTGAATACAAGGGGGCCAATATTCAATTGTTGGATTTGCCTGGTATCATTGAAGGGGCTGCCCAGGGAAAAGGTGAGAAGTTTTCTTAATTAGATTGTTTTTATGTAAACTTGTGCGCAACTTGATCCAGAATGTTCAGTGATGATTACAATCCTTGCTCTCTAAGTCGCTGCTTATGTGGTGACAGTGACAGACAAACTTTGGCTCCCCTGCTGTCCGGGTGATGGACAGGGGCTGAGAACATTCTTGCAGATTTGAGATACTAAGGTCACTTTAAGTTTGACAGATTACATTCAATGAAATCTAACAGCTATGATGTGATTTCCAGGTCGAGGAAGACAAGTTATTGCGGTTGCCAGAACAGCTGATGTGGTGCTAATGATGTTGGATGCTACCAAAGGCGAGGTGCAAAGGGAACTTCTGGAAAAGGAATTGGAATGCGTGGGAATTCGCTTGAATAAAAAGAAGCCGAATATTTACTTTAAGGTAAGTTATGATTTTTCTGTCTGCCGAATCGTGAAGAATATATTTTCAATGTGGGTATCTCTTACGGCTACAGATAAAGAAAGCTGGAGGGTTGAGTTTCAATGCTACTTGTGCTCTTACAAAATGCGACGAAAAGCTGGTGCAGATGATTCTGCACGAATACAAAATCTTCAATGCTGAGGTAAGCAACCGATCGTACAGCAACACAAGGCTCTAATTTGATGGTTAAATGACTTCATTAATGTTTGTGTTTTTAGGTTCTTTTCCGCGAAGATGCATCTGCGGAAGACCTGATTGATGTTATCAACGCAAATCGTATTTACATGCCGTGCCTATACGTGTACAACAAAATCGATCAGATTTCCATTGAAGAATTGGACAAAATCGCACGACGGCCAAATAGTCTTGTTATAAGGTATATTTTAATATGTACGCGGCGTCAGTTAATGCAGAACATTGATGTATTATAAATTCATTTTGTTTGTCATAGTTGTAATATGAAGCTAAATCTGGATTATCTATTGGATACACTATGGCAATACTTGTCCCTTATCCGCGTGTACACGAAGAAAGCCGGTGAGCCGCCAGATTTCGATGATGGGCTCATCCTTCGAAGAGGCTGCACTGTTGAACACGTTTGCCACTCTATCCATAGGACGATTGCTGCTCAGTTAAAATACGCCGTAGTTTGGGTAAGTTTCAAGCTACTGTAGGTAATTGACAACTCGAAATTCGCCTCGGATAAAAAATTAACAATTGATTTAAATTTATAGGGAACAAGCACCAAATACTCTCCTCAGCGAGTTGGAATTCATCATGTGATGCAAGATGAAGATGTCATTAGGATAGTGAAAAAATAATTATTTGGTTAACTAAAAGTTCCAAATTGCTTTTCATGAAGATTAAACTGGAACGGTTTCGATTTGCTGCAAATACTGTTTTGGAGATTCTAGAAGTATATCAATGGCGACTCATAGCTCAACTCAGCTCTGGAGTGGATGTAGTTATCTTGTGGAACTCCACAGTTCCTGTGATAGTCGAACATGAGTCCATTGGTTGGCAGCGTTTCAGTGGTGGTAGAGATTCCTCTCTAGGATTTAAATGCACGTAAGCATTAGTACACAAACCCTTTGAGCCCAGAGTGGAAATTATAATCTTGTTTTGATTCCTACCTGCTTCTTTGATGATAGACAAAATGTACAAATTTTAGTGGAATTATTAGCATGCGGTCCCGGCTCGTTGTAGTCTGAAAACAACCAGATGAAATGTTCACTTTGATGCAAACATGGGGAAAGTTGAGACTAATGTTCAATCAGCGACTTACCGAGAAGGTGGCAAGACAAATGGGCAATGTATGATGAAGCCAGTCTCAACGTTTCAATCTTGGATAGCTTCCTGTCGGCAGGTTCAGTCGGTATCAACGTTCTCAGCGTGGCAAAGGCCGTGTTAACACTAGAACCATTATGTTTACTTAAAATGCTTAATTTGCCCTAGCACCCAGAAGTTCTGGAATCAAGCCCTCACCTCTGAGTCTTTTCCCGTTCTCTGGAATACTGCTTTGCCAGCAGCGGATTCTGACCCTTGGACGTCTGATTCACCTTGTCCGATTTGCGAAGACCTTGCTTCTCCCTCCGTCTACCTTTTGGCCCTTTGTTGTCCATGACTTCCACTTTT
The DNA here is from genome assembly GCA_034698345.1 of Sphaeridia pumilis. Lineage (NCBI taxonomy): Eukaryota > Metazoa > Arthropoda > Collembola > Symphypleona > Sminthurididae > Sphaeridia > Sphaeridia pumilis. Next base: position 22,510 of record JAQGBJ010000439.1, on the reverse strand, counting down.
GCACTGTCAGTTCTTCACTTGCAAGATGCTGGAGCGACTCCAGTAAGTGTCCATCCACTTCAACGTTGCAGCAGTTTGCAGCAGCTTCCTCAACCAAGTTTCCGAACATTCTGAATGGATACAAGATGTGCAAGGAAACGACTCCACAAGAAGCTATCAGAAAAGGCACAAGTGGATGGATCGCATAGCTTCGCAGCTGTGTCACTTTTCGGCTCGTTTGGCTGCGTTACTGATGATGGGAGAATTACCAGAGGGTGGGGCTTCAAATTAGGCATGAAGCCCAAAGAGAAAAACAAAATGATCCCCCCATTTAGCCATTTAGTTCATTCAAGATGCAGTTGTTAACTAGCAGGAAGTCAGCTGTAGAAGGGCCTTGATGAATAGTAATTAATGGTGCATTCAGGAGCCAGAAATCATAATGAATCTTATCAATTCAAGCTATTCTCGAAGCTGCAGATGCATTTCTCTCGAATCTAGATGAGTTCAAAGGGCAGTGCATCCACACAGTTTTGGGGGATCTGAACACTTGACTCTTGAAATCTGAACATGTTTGCAGGAAATCTGTTTTCCTCATCAATTTTTTGTACAGTCAGCTCCAAATGCGAATAGGGTGCTGACAGTTTAATCTTTCAAAGTGTATTTTGAGCCACAAGGAGTGCCACAATTGAAGCTTGGATGTCGAATTACGGAACTGGCGAAGAATCCTGTTGGGCGGCTTCTAGAACATGGTTGACATTGTTTCCATTGTCCGGAAGCAAAAGGTCATTTTGAAAAATATGAATGAAATCCATTCACCGGCCTGGTCGGGGTAATAGAAGACGTCCGCACCAGGAACCATGAATTAGGGTAGGAAGAAAGGCTGCACCGGGCCGAATTATGCTCCAGCACTGGGAGGTACAGGCAAGGATGAATTTGTCCAGCAGTAGTAGATTTCGGTTAGGTAGGTGGTAAAGGACGAGATGATTTTAGGATCAAGTTTCTTGTATGTGTTTGAGGCGGAGAGAGGACCCTCCTGGAACACTGGTTGTTGCTGCAAGTTGGATGTTTGCCTGCCTGGAATCATCCCACAGCCTACCCTAAACCATTATGGACCTGAGTCGGGATTGGATGCCATGAGAAAAATCCCCGTATGCTCCATTCTTGGTGCTCGAATTCGAAAGGATGGGGTACTGGACAAGGAGATGAGTTTGTCCAGGATTTTGTCCAGCAAGAGGCACCTTGCTCAAGAAACCACGTCCAGTAGTACCAAGCTGAGTAGGTTTGAGAGGAAAAAGGAAGAAAAGAGCGGATCAAGAGGTTGATTTCAGTGCTGGAGAAAGCTGAGCTGGTGTGGATCGATATTCTGGAGAATCCACCTGCTCCGTACTGAATCCTTGTAACGAGGGTGCAAGGGACATGAGCATGTACATGCGACATGTGCGTAAGAGTCCGAAGCCGGCGAATCCGGTTTCAACGATTTCCCCGGTGATCAGATGAAATGCGTGGTAACGAAATAGGGGTTCATATGTCGAACAAGTGTATGAGACTGTGAAATAATTTTTAAATATATGGCTTTATTGGATGCGAAATCTTCATCAAATATACAATTTCTCTCGTGTTGAACAATTCATGTAAAGTTTTGCTTCAAGTAGACCTAGACTCGAGTTTGTGAAGTACGTTGCGACATTTCTTATGATTAAAGACTAGCCTAATTCTTGCCTAAAGACAGTAACACTATTTTACATTATATAAAGCCTAATTCTTGCTTCGAGACAGTAACACTATTTTACATTATATAAAAGCGGACGATCACAATTGATAATTTCAAACGTTGCTCAATCAATATATTACAAAATCTAGTAGTAGCTGTATCAAGATCCGATTCCATGACGAGGCGTACTTAAGGCTGGTGAATCACTGCTGCAAGTTGTGAGGAAGAGGGCGATACTTTAGCATGCACAACCGGAAACAGGGCCTTCACCAGGTTCGTGATTGAGTGACATTCCTCCTCCAGGACGTTGTTGCGAGTCAGTTTCCCAGAGTCCAGGTGTTTGGACAACCTTTTGGACAAGCTCTTCGAAAGCGGTCTGAACTCCTTGTTTGGATTTGGCGCTGGCTTCAATGAACAACATGCCATGGCGGCGGGCGAATTGTTGTCCTTCGTCTTTTGTCACGACTCGGTTCTAAAAATTCATCGTAGTTTTGAACTTAGATATAGCCTCGAGTGATGATCAACAGAGAATTGCGGAAACTGTATCAACATACCTTATCGATCTTGTTCCCAACCAGCATCTTCACAATGTTGGATTTTGTAGAATAGGTGTTCAGCTCCTGAAGCCAAGGTTCAAGCTTTTCAAAAGATTGCCGGGAACTCACATCATAGACCAAAATGGCTCCTGTAATACAAAACAAAACTAAGGTTTCAACTCTGTGCCTAGCTTGACGCTTGTTTATCAACTTTCTATGTTTACCTTGTGCCCCTCTGTAATAACTTGGCGTTAACGTCCTAAACCGTTCCTGACCCGCTGTATCCCAAATGGCAAGCTTGACCAGATTCCCATCAACGTCAATTGTCTTCACCTTGAAATCCACTCCGATAGTTGCAGGTTGATCTGGATCAAAAACGTCGTCCGTAAACCGGAGAAGCAGACTAGAAAAAAACCAATTACAATTTTACAGTTTTACAACAGTTTTTTAGCAGATTCTTTCAAACTTATGGACAACATGTGATTTCCTCACCTTGATTTTCCAACACCTGATTGCCCAATAATGAGGATTTTCAACGTAGTCAACACATCTTCCGAAGACGCCATTTTTCCCGAATCTTTTTGATGTACAGCTTTAAATTGTCAGTTAATTTAAACTTCAATTTTAGACCAAAAACTTTGGAAATTTTGAGTTTGGTATCAATCTCCACGAGCATTGACAAGCATATGACGCAGCATAACAACAAGAGATGCGTCATTGCTCAATATACGTCCTAGAGCTTTGTTTACAACGGTTGAATTTCCCGCCGCCTAGTTTTTCGCTTGAAATAGCTTTCTCCCTTGTGTTGATATGGGAAAAACGTTGCTAGTTCTAGCTTTGAAGGGTGGATTTTCGCTTTTAAAATATGAATCTAGTAGTATTTTGAAACGAAACAAATCTAGTTTCCCAGTACTTTAATTCAAAAACCGTTATACATATTAAAAGCATTCATAAAACTACAAATGATGTTAAGTATCTTGAGGCATCTTCAAACAAGGCGACTTCAAATAGCATTACTTGTTGATGGCGGAACTGGTAAGTGGTCACCTTCAGCCCTGTAGCCCATGGAATCGGCGACATACCTCACTTCGTACCTGACGCCATCTGGAGCGTTCCAGCTGAAGCTACCGCGCTTTCGGATCGTTTGCCCTGTTGCAGTCGGATGATCTTCAAAGTCGATATGTTCTTCAACGCGGGTTCCGTCATCGGTGGAATATCTACGAAATTCATCAGACTTATTACTTTGACTTGCTTCAAACTTTGAAACAAGTTATTCGATGGTAGAACTTACGAATGCGAAAACGGCGTCATCTGCTGCTTATACTCTAAATGAGATTTGGTGTCCATGGGATAGAGAGAAGACATCCGAGATGATTCCGTGGAAGAATAGGATGGTAAATAGGGATCGTTAGAAGGCATCCGAGCGGTATCGGGTTGTGGATACGTACTTGGGGGTGGGGCGGAGGTGGTGGAAACAGGGGGACTTTCGGTCCTTTGGGCGCCTTCTTCTTGTCCTTGGCCGGTTCCATATGAATGTGAATATGTTGGTGATGACCCTCCTCCTCCTCCTGATCGTGTTTCTTGATCTTCTTTTTGATATTCTTGCTTCGGTGGTGGTGACCTGACGACGGCATTGGCGTATCCTCCAGATGGTGACTCTCGGTTTTGCCCGGGTGAATATGAACCGTATGAGGAGCCTGGTGAAGGTGGACTATTTTGGGCGCTTCCTGAAACTGGGTGATTGCTTGGAGCTGATGGCTGGTACCCTCCAGACCCACTGTTTGACTGATGTTCAGATTTTGCAGGTCCGCTTCCATATTCGGTAGGTGGTGGATATGAGGGTCCGCCGTATGCTGGTGGATTGTAACTGTTTTGTTGTGGGGGTGAGGCTGGGGGTGGGGATGGAGGGGACGGAGGGGCGGAGTAACCAGAACTGGAGGATGAGTCAGAGGTCTTGGCGGCGGAAGGGGCGGAGTTGGAACCTGAGTAACTTGGACCGTAGGAATCGGGCTTTGTGGATGTTCCATAAGACGGTACTGCTGCCTGCTTTGAATCGGGTTGGCATGGTGGGGGTGCAGGGGCTGTTGGTGGCCCATATGGAGCGTCCTTCGAAGTTGCTGGTGCTGACGCCGAAGAGGGGCCATACGATTGCTGTGCTGGTGCTTGAGCTCCATAGCCGCTTGAAGTACTTGCTGGCGTTTGCTGAGCAGAGGTCGAGGAGGGTTGGTTTCCATAGTTGGCTCCATAGTTGGAAGCTGCTGGTGGACCGTATGAAGGCTGTTGGGCGCCTCGATTTCCAGAAGGTGCTGAGGACGCTTGGGAAGATGGTCCATAGGCAGGTTGTGGCGCTGCTGGTGCTCGTTGAGGTTGAGAGTAGCCATTGTCTGTCCGAAGTGCTGTTGAGGCTCCTGGTTGAGGGGCTGCTGAGTATGTCGAGTAACCCGGCGTTTGCGAAGACGGTCCATACCCAGATTGTGGGGCTGTTGGAGCTGGAGCTCGCTGTTGAGGTTGAGGTTGCGGGGCGTAGGCATTGGAACCGCCTGGTGCTTGGTACGAACCGGTTTCCGGTTGCTTGCCGTCTGGACAAGGTTTGTTGGGCTGCTGACCATAAGATTGGTGTTGGTTTGTTGGAGCCGCTGGTTGGCCGTAGGGAGATTGCTGTTGGTGGGTTTGTGGGGATTCAGGGGCCGCTTGAGGACTGTAAGGCGGCTGGTTTGTGTGGCTGTAGGCTTGTTGCTGGGGTTGCTGTGCTCCAGCTGGGACAGGTTGGGCCGAGTATGCCTGTTGACCGTAAGGCTGCTGTTGGACCTGGTGAGCTGGAGCCGCTGAAGCGGCGTAAGCCGCTTGGGCGCCAACGGCTCCGTAAGATTGTTGTTGTTGGTGCTGTGCTGAGCCTTGGGCGGAGGAGTACGCCGATGGGCCTGCTGCGTGACTGGAGGACTGCTGCTGGTGGTGGTACTGCTGTTGCTGGACTGGAGCTTGGGAAGCATAAGCTTGCTGATGATGACCCGAGGTCGCTCCACCGCCGTAGGCTTGTGGAGGTTGCTGGTGTTGAGGTCCATAGGTCTTCTGAGGGGCCGCCGGCGAGCTGCTGTAATGTTGACCCGATTGGGCGCTACTGCCGCCACTGTGGTATTGACTGCTCGCTTGTGGTTTCGAAGCACCTTCTCCATTGGAGTACCCCGAACCTGCCGCTGAGTTGCCTTGGTTGCCTTGAGCACCGCTGTATCCTGCTGGTTGCTGAGGGTTGGAATCGCTACTTTGGGAGTACTTCGGAGGCTGGGTCTGATGTTCCGCTTCTCCATAAGTGTCTTGTTCCCTGCACCCAAACCTCTATTTTCAGTATATGTATTGACAATCAACAGATTTGAAAACCATGGATACGAATTTAGGCTTACGTTTCTCCTCCTGAAGCTTCAAGGACGGCCTGAGGGACCATTTGGAATCCGCTCGCTTTACCGTATCCCGCTTGCCTGAAGTTGAAAAAAAATGGTTAGCTAGATCCTAAATCAATAGAAATCAACCAACTCCAAACTTACTTCTTAAGCTTGGCGAAAACGGGTACGACAACTGGCTGTGGGGCTGGAGCAGTGGTAAATGTGATTTTTGTGACAGTCTGCGTGTGTTGTGATGGTGATGCTGGTGGTGATGGTGGTTGTGGCCGTTGGTAAAGCGATTGTGCTGATGGGGCCTGCTGTGGTGGTGGCTGTGGGGCCTGCGGCCCCCATGATGATGGTCCGTGTTGTGGGTACTGTGGTGATGATGGTCCATACTGTGGCCCTCCTCCACCTCCTGATGGTGATGATGATGGCCCGACGACCCGGTATTCCCCCATTGAAGCCGAACCGGGAACAACTGGGACAGGATAGGGATATCCATGGTCAGCGGGCCCTCCGAATGATGGTGATGGTTGTGGTGCTGCTGCCTCTTGATAGGTTCCATAATTTGCCCCGTAGGGAGGCCTCCCCGAAGGATACTGTTCGTTGGGTCCCGGGTAGGGACGAAAAAGGTTGGCTCTTCCTTGACCCAGGGCCACGAGGAAGACGAAGACCATTGACTGTAGAAAAGTAAGCTGTTAGTTTTAAAAAGGCCTTTAGAATCAATGGTAGAAATTATGAAGTTCACAAACCGTTTTGACTTTGAGTAACATTTTGAAGAGTTGAGGAACTTGAAATGGGACTACTTGCGCCTTCGAAGTAAACCTAAGGAATGAGACAGGTGGACTAAATCCCTGGACATTTCAAGTAGGGGATTCCATGCTATGGTGTTGGTTGAAGGAGTTGAGAGAGTGAAAGTGGATGCCGACCCAATTATCCAATTGTCATGCTCACCTGAATCAAAGCTGAGGCTGGACAAGAAACAGGTCAATACTTACTGAGGTGTCCAATTAAGCATTGTTGTTTGATTGCTCTTACCTGACTGAACCCTTTGCTTTATCAGTTGTGGCCCTGATTCCTGTGGGTCTGAGTGAATGTAGGTGAAATTTATTTCTGATGCGGAACTCTTTGGGTCGGCCGACTTGTACTTGTGACTGTGACAAAAACTTGTATTCTTAATTGAAGGAACTTGTTATCTGGATTTTGGATTGTTGGAGACATTGTTGTTGTTTGGTTTTGTGATGAGAGAAAGTTTGGGGAATTCGGGCTATTTAAAGATCAAAGAGAAGATGCTGGAACTTATGGAAACCCGATTTGCGAAAATTTCTGCTGCTGGACAAAAATGACCATGTTGATGAATATAAAACGCTAAAATAAAGTTACAAAGTAGGCAAGTACTGTCAGTATTTTGGAAAGAATCGTTGCAAGAGCCATCGAATTTGATATGGAGTCATAGAATCGTACTACGAGGGAGATTCAAACGGAGTCGGCTTTTCTTGTGCCAAAACACACGACAGCATAAATGCGATGATGACATGCCATGAACATGAACTGACGTGATTTTGTGTGGGTGACGCTGCGATACGAGGAGTAAAATTTAGAGTAAACACATGCATTTTCAATGCACAATTGCAGTTTAATTAATATCGTTTGCTTAACACAATTACAATTCTGGAACATAGAGAAAGTTATTGTCTTGATTATTTTGTAAATTCTTCTTGTTAGGTAGAGGTGAGGGGAAATTGAAGACAAGACAGTCGTTAGTTAGTTTGAAGAATCGATAACGTTTGGATGTTTAAGACGAGGTTTTGCGAGCGTTACATTTTTGAATTTTAAGTTAGAAGACGTACGTAGGTGGTAGTCTGTGAGGAGTTCAAAATGCAAAATTTCAAAAGTCTACGATGGGGCTGCATGGCACTTTGCACTTTGGTTGCAGTGTCAATGTTGGTTATTCCATGCTCTAGCAAGTCTTCTTCAAATTCGGTTACGATAGATGATGATAACTGGGAGCAGCTGCTGAAGGGAGAATGGATGGTTGAATTGTAAGTTTGAAATCCTGAAGTTGATTGAGTTTGGTGAGGAATTTATGAAGTTTCTTGACTAATTAAGATTAAAATTTATCTACCAGTTACGCTCCATGGTGCCCAGCGTGCCGAAGCTTGAAGCCAATCTGGGAAGAGTTTGCTGGATGGAAAGACGATCTTGGAATTGAAGTCGGTGATGTGGACATTACCAACAGTCCTGGATTGAGTGGACGATTCATGATCACTGCTCTTCCTACAATCTATCAGTAAGTTTTGGCATTGATGTAATGAATTGAATTAGAAATGCAATGTACATGCCATGTAACATTAGATATTTTCGTTTTACAGCATCAAAGATGGAAAGTTCCGACAGTACCGGGGACCTAGAAGCAAGGCAGACTTTGTCAGCTTCGTTGAAGAAAAGAAGTACGAAGAGTTGGACCCTGTAGCAGCTTGGCAAGACCCTAACTCTTGGGGGATGTCTGTGATTTCTCTCTTCTACAGAATGTCGATGGTACTTAGGGTGAGCTATCGTTAAGATTCGATCGTAAAACTGTTGGGTCGCACAGCATGGAAAAAGTTGCTTCTGATTTCCAGAACGTGCTGACCATCCTTGTTGAAGAATACGGTGTTCCAGCCTGGGCTTGTTACTTGTTGTTTGGACTGTTGACCATCATGGTTGGTTTGCTCCTTGGCCTGGTGAGTGATATTATATGGTGTACTTGTAAGTGAATTATCGTTTTATTTCAAAGTTTCATGCTAATCTCTGAACAGGTCCTTGTCTGTGTGATCGACTTTGTCTATCCACCAAGTGCACAGATGCCGTCCACCAGCATTCCCAAGAGAGAAGAAGCGGTATGTCAAGATTTTTGTTTGTGGCAAAAGTTCATGTTTAGTTCGGTATATATACATTTTTGTGATATTTCTAGGCCGCGCACAAAAAGAACGACGACCAAGGGAAAGCAGCCGTGGACAGCAGTGACTTGAGCGACGAAGATGAAGAGAAACTTGAAGAGGATGCCCCAGATTCTGAAGCCAAAGAAACCAAAGAAAGTACCAAAGAAGCTGGAGAGACCACTCGTCGTCGTGCTAGAGCCCGAAAAGATTAAGTTGGCGATGAGAGTCTAATCACTAACGCTTTACTGTGAAGTGATATATTAGTAGAGAGAAAGAGTGAGATTATCTTCCAACCTATATCTAGTTTAAATTGATCAGCTTACAAGTACCGTTGTTGTAACATTTTTTAACGAATGTTGTTTTCAGTTATTAATGTTAGTGATAACTTGTTGCCTTCACACCCGTTCTGAGGAAATTGTTAGTGAGAAACCAGTAACAAGTGTTCCATACACTGATGAAGATTCCAAGCTTATGAAGTGAGATTTTTGTTTAAACTACTTTGGGGGTGAACATGTACTCGTTAAGTTGATATTATTTTCTTATGGAGGGGTTACATGTTTGCGGTACAAGTTAACCCACGTCGTTTCGTTACCAATTAAATTAATCGCACAGTGTACATGTATTAACGGTGCCTTCGAATAAATGATCTGAGAGAGTACAATGTTGTAATGTTCTTGTATCTACAGTACTTGTTAGTTGTATTTAAGTTACTTGGCACGGAATCTGTCGTTGGGTGAAAACAACAAAACGAGTAGGCTATAAATTACCGGATTGTTCAGACGTGCTTGTTTTGGCGGGAAGAGGCGCGTAAATTGAAAATAACGTGCCGGCTCAAGGCTGGATTTTGCAAAACAAAGTAAACAAAAGCACGAAGGCACGCGAAATTTCGTCACAGTTAAGGTTAACCAGATTAGATTCAATAGTTAACATTTGTTGTCAGTTATATACACGTGGAAACCATCATGCCATCAGACACTAAATTCGGAAGACTGAGGCTGAGATTACAGGAGACTCAGAGGTTGCTAAAATGTTCGCTTTGGTAAGTAAAAAATTGTCATAAATACTAACCTTAAGCTGTATTATCACACAATTCATTTCAATTCATTTTCATTTGGGCATATTATTCTAGCTCCAAACCTGTTCGAGGGCCTACAAAAGCTCTGTCCTGCAACCACCTTGCTTGTTCAACATGCCAAGGGGAATGTTGCGGAAAAAAGGTCACGAGGAAAACCCTGAAACAGCCTTGTAGAAATGATGTCCAAGAGTTTGCCAAGCGGCTTTCAGACCTTCTCTCAGCCTACAACGAAGAAAGCAAGGAGCAGAAACAAGATCTTCAATCAGCAAGCTCTAAAAAGAAGCCTAAAGCTGAAGCTTCCAATGGGCTGGTTAATAACACAAGGACGAAACAACTTAGCAGAAGCAACACAAGAGAAAAGAGAAATGCTGTCGAGAAGCCCTTGAAGCTGGAAAATCTAGCTGTCGCTGCAATTGCTGATCCCGTTGAGGACATCGATAGTGTACCCGAGTCTGCCATGCAAAGTGAAAGTCCTGTTGAAAGCCCAATGGACCTGTCAACACTGTTACGTCCGCGAAGTTCTCCGAGTAGGAGGCGTTTTCCAGTATTCACATCATCGTCTTCTTGGGTGCCTCTGGACTTATCAGGGTAAGGATAAGAAAAACTTTTAGAGACATTAGCCATGAATCAAAGTTGAACTCGAGTTTCTCGGTTTGTGTCCTATAGGAAATCTGCTTCAGTTCAGCAGTGGGGTTTGGGGCTTCATGCAAGAATGTATAGAAGATCGTTTGCTCCCATGGAAGTGTATCCATCTGACTTTAACGGTGTCGGCCTACCACAGAGCAGAGCGGTCGTTACTTCGCCCTTCATTCCTCAGATGGACAATCCTAGAAAAGAAAATGGTTTTGCGAAGCGAAAAGTTGTTGAAATTTTGGAGCAACAGGTGAGTCGGGCGTCTTGGTGCATAATTCTCATCTGATGCTATGAATGAAGGCAAAGGAATAATTTTAAATGTAATTTCAATTTCCAGGAGCGTAAGAAAACCAAGTTACAAAAAGACATTCCCGAAAGTTCACATGTTACGAAACAGGAAATCTTAATGGAAGTTGAGGATGTAGTTGAGCCGGCTGAAGAACCGAGGCAAGAGGAAGAACCTGAGGTTACAAACGCCACACCTGTAGAGACAGCCTCTGCGAAGAATGGAACAGTGGTCCGAACTGATGATGATTGGGATAACGATGAAGAGATTAGCCTGGTGTCTCCATCGAAATTACAAGCAACACCGCGAACAAATGTAGAAACAGCAACAGCCACTGTAAATTCTGAAGGCAGCGATCCTTTTGCAGATGATTTTTGTTTCCAAGCTATTTTGACTCCCGGTAGTAAAGACGGAATTACTGGTTCAGTAACTGGATCGCCACAGCAGGTCAAACAAACTACCCCAAGCAGAGCTTGTACTGTCAACAAGAAACTCGAGCATGTACGAACACGGTTGTCATTGGATGATTCTGCGACTAAGGCTCAAGATAAGGAAGCAGAGAAAAATGCAGCAAATCACGAAGATAGTATCTGTAACGAAGATTTCCCAGAGTTTTTCTCGTGCTCTTCAGACGTGCCACCCACCTCGGAGAAGCCTTCTAATACTGAAGAAGTAAATAAATGCAAAAAAACTGAAACACCGGGAAAGAAAGGAAATCCGAGGAGCAACACTTCGACTCCAGCCTCCAAAACACCATCGAAGAAGGCGTTAGACTCACCACGGCTTGCAACGTCACCAACATCTAACCGACCTCAACGAAAATCTCTGGTTCTTTGCCCAACACGTTTGACTCGTTATCAGACTGCCAGACTTGAAAAGTTTGCGGCTACTTTCGGCGCCAAAATCACCAGAAACTACACTGACGACGTGACTCATGTGATTTTCACCTTCGAAAATGGAGCAATTCCTCAGACTATGAAGTACCTCATGGCAATCGCGGGAAAGAAATGGGTTCTCGAATGTAAATGGATCGAAGAATGCATCAAAGAAAACCGGATTGTTACTGAGGTAAGCAATGAGAAATTCTGGTACAAAGGAGAAATTCTGAAACTACATGATGTTTTATTCCAATGGGGGATTGCAGGAACTCTATGAAGCTACATCGAAGGATGACCCAGGAGCTAAGTTGTCCAGATTGAGTAAGCTTCCCTTGTTTCCTGGCCTGCGTTTCTACATCCAAGGAAGTTTTACTTACAGCGGGGCATCAGCAAAGGAATGGATGGTATGAGTTTCCAAAATGACTACATAACCTGACTGTTTGCAACTTGTCTGACTCACGGTATTTGCAGACCCTTATTCGAACTCTTGGAGGGCGGATAGAAGAAGACGTAAGCCAGTTGGCTTCTGATGTTCTCATTATCGGAGATTCTAACGATGACATTACTACTTATGACGGTAAGTTAGCGCTACGAAATTCCATTTAACTTCTAGCATTACGGTTAACACAACTATAAACCCCTTGCTTTCAGAACTGTATGAGAAATATCAGGCGGTCACACTTGCATGGGAATGGGTCCTGGCGTGCACTATCAAGTACAACTTGGAGCCTGTGACACCAAATTATTGCATCTCTCCGAAGACTGATTCCGACGAAGAACTTGCAGCCTTCCTTCCGGGATTTTTGCTAGATACCGAAGCTGAAAACTCAGCATAATATCTTTGTGTACACCATAGCGTCAGTTAGTGCGATGTTAGTGCATTGACGTTGTGGTTGGTTCTAACACTTACTCGTTAATGTTAATATTTTCACGGTTCAACTAATCCGCATCATTCCTATAGAGATACTTTAGCGGTAATTTAACATTGTTCGCGTAGGTACATTTCAATAAGTTACAGCTAATGTTCTTGTAAAAGACGGAACAAATTCTAACTAGCTATCAAAATGTCTAATCCCGCCGCTACTGCCATGTCCAGGCTTAGGAAAGACTATTTACAGATAAAAAAGGAACCGGTGCCTTTCATTACAGCCGAGCCGTTGCCAAATAATTTTCTAGAATGGTATCTTGCAGCGCAATTTTGAATTACTTCTAAATTACTAAAAAGCTCACTAACAAATGACTGATCAAAGGCATTACGTCATCAACGGGCCTCCAGAATCACCGTACTGTGGCGGGTACTACCACGGCAAGCTTAAATTCCCAAGGGAATACCCGTTTCGTCCTCCAAGCATCTTCATGATTACTCCTAATGGTCGGTTCCGAACAAACATGAGACTGTGCCTATCAATGTCAGACTATCATCCAGATTCGTGGAATCCTTCTTGGACTGCTTCGACGATTCTAGCAGGACTGTTATCATTTATGGTAAGAGACACGGATGTTCAAGTTCTTTTGGTTTCACGCAATATTGATTCCTGTGCTCCTGAATTTATAGCTCGAGTCCACCGATACTTTAGGAGCTATCGAGACTACTGGAGCAGAAAAGCTAGTTTATGCACAAGACTCTCTAAAATTTAACCTCAAAGATGCAACCTTTCGCGAGTTGTTTCCAGACATTTGCCAGGTGAAGCCTTAATTCTTAATTGTGACTACTAAAATAAGGACTGATTACAACATTATAGAATTACAATCGACTAATGTATTCCGTATTTCAGCAAATTCGTCAAACACTTGAGAGCCAAGAAGTTCCCACAACCAGAAGTAAGCAAATACAACTAATTGTGACGCTAGTGTTACAGTATTGTTTCGGTTAATCCATTGCGCATAACAATTAACAATTCTGCTTTTGCTAATAGATTCTACTGTCAGTCTAATGTCTACCCGCTTCAAGCGTTATATGGATTTCCTCAAGTCAAAGATACTACGCCGAGGAACGTAACATGAGACAGACCCTTCGCAAAGTGTAATTGACTTTAACCTACATCTTTGTATAACAACTAAAACACTAATGCTAGGCTACATTAAGCGAATTTGTAAATTAAACTACTTCAACAAGAACAACAAATAGTTTGGTCATTGGTAACTTAACTGCGGTTATGGTGAAAACACAGCCAAGCTACAGACCCAATGCAGCTATCAGATCATAGATCTATTGCAGCGCCTCTTCAAGATAGTTCGAACTTCTTCGTCAGCATTGTTACCACTGGAACTCGAATAAGATCCTGTAGAAGATTTAACTCCCAGATTCCAGTCATCTTGAAAGACAGCATTGCCACACCAATCGCGCTTCACTGTGAATCAAATCAAAAGGATTTTCTTTTAGAATCAAACTCTGAACAGGTATATCAAGATTCTAGCAAGACTAGACCTCTCAAAGACACTTACCAGGCTTCTTCACAAATGGCGTTGGCATCTCAGGCTCCTGAAATTCTTCATCAAAGTCCTCCGCAACGGCAAAATGGTCGTTATAGTACCCATTCCCCATATAACATCCATCATCGTAACATTCCTCTTGCCCACTATACGTAAGTTGGCTCGAACTGGCATTCCCTTGACTTTGAAACCCTTCGTCAATGTTTTCCTCCTCATAGCCAAAATATTGAGGGCATGTTGTGATCTGAGGACTAAACTGGTCACTGGAAGTCCAACTGCCCTGATTGTTGGTGTCATCCAGAATCCACTCTTCATCGTCAAATCCAGAGTTCGAATTAGAGTTGGCGGAGGTAACACTCGAGCAATGATTGTTTGGAAGATAAGTGCTGCAGAAGTCGGTTTGCACGATTTCCCAATCGTCAGAGTATTGTAAGCCGACATGGCTTCTTGAAATTTCAGAATTTGGCATTGACGCTGATGATGTGGCAGACGGAAAGGGGTTGAAGGCAGTATGAGCCGCTGAATTCCATCCTGTTAAAACAGAGAAGTATGTGTAAAATAGATGACAAATTTTGAAAATTTCCAGGATTTTTTCCTCAAAGATCTTTACCTCCATTGATTTGGTTGAAAGCCCCGCCTGAGCTTGATTGTTGCGGTTGGTGGAACTGGTAATTGTTTCCGTAATAATATTGGTTCGCCGACGCCATTTTCTCTGCTGCACGCCTCAACTTCTTTAGAATTTCAGAATCTCGTTTGCTGACTATGCACTTGGATCTCTTCTGTCTTCCGCTGGAGCTCTACTAATCTTCTAGCGACCGTGATTGCTTCTGCTACATGTAAACGACAGACATGAAGGTACGCATTTGACGATCTCCAAATATTAATATCCAAAGCCCAATCTCAACCGCATCGAATGCAAATGAATGTTTATCTCTAGAATCTGATTGATAACGCTAGACTAGACTTTGGACTTACGGATCCAGGTACGGCTTATGGATTAGTTCAAGCGTAATACGGATTACAGATACGAAGTTATAGACCACGATGTCTGAACTTTAGCTGAAGATTGAGACACGTTAATCGGGGGCAAACGGACACTTTTTTGTTGGCTTTCAACGGTCGATGAAATGAAAACCATAGTTGATCAACATGTTTAAACTGTAGAGAAGAGAAACTGAAACAAAATACAAGATTGAAGATCATCAACTAGAATTGATGGTGAACTTTAAACTGGACTGATACTTGTAGCTTTGTCGAAATTACGGAGTTTTCAGATTAATGTGAAATGAAAATGCCGATTGCCGTAAGCGCGGGAACTGGAAAAACATCACAGCGGATGTGGTGTGAAGCACGTGCATTAAAATGGAATGCGTTGCCGGGGGTATCCGTGTCCGCTGCTCACAGTCAGAACACACAGATTTAAAATGATGGCATCATGCTGTAGAAGAGCGCCTTAATCATAATTTATGCGTAATTTATGAAATTCGATACTGAAAAGCGTCATTTGAAAGACTGACTCGAAAGCACCAATGCGGTATCCAAGGAATTTTGCTTCACGTTCAGTTCTTTTGTATTTTCAGAAAGCATTGACTTGCTCAAAACAGGAATGCACTGACTAGAAAGTGTGAATTGGTGCAGAGAATGAACCCTAATTGTCCATATTCTAACATGGTGAAATGGTACTGATAATCATTTCTACATATATTACATACTCGAACTCGTAGATTTACGTTCTTAGTTCTTGGGATAGGACTTTACCCATTAATGCCAGTTTCGAACGTTTCACTCCGATAGGCGACGAATACCTTCAGTCTGGAGCCGGAGCCATTACCTATCATGAAAATACCAATGGAATTCAGTTGCAGAACAACATCCAGTCATACTTTACACAGAGGTTATAGTTCATAAAGATGCGCCTTGTCAAAGTGAAATTCTCACCAGCATATGTGTTATTCCAAGATCGTTTCTTTGCCTCTTTATCTCCGCGTCTGTTGACTGGGCTCACGAGTTCAATCAGATTTCAGGTCCACAAGATCATCGGTTACAGTCTGCAAAAACAAGAGCAAATGATCCAGTAGACCAAATGTGATGGAAATGGGAAATTCTGCTGCTTTTATCTTTTTATCCATACCTCTTCACTGCCTGGAGAATCAGACTCTGATACTGAAGAAGGTAAAGAGTCTATAGGTTGCTGGTAAAACTCTAGGCTTGCAGGTTCAGAATCACATGGTGGTGGTATAGGGCTGAGTAGAGCTTCTTTTCGTGAACAGGTCATTTTACTCACTTGATCTAGTAGGGATCTGTAGGGCCTGAATGCAATTGGAAATGAACTTTAATTCACAAGTACATGTCATCCAAAAAATGTTAAAAACCAATTTCATGACTTACAACAACTGCAGGAAATACGAGTTTGTCACCGCATTCAGTTCTAGCCAATGTCGCTTGATAGCTCGTCTGAAATTGTAAAGATTCAATCAGATGGGCAATGTAATTGTACTAGTATATGAATTGTAAAGTGAAAGTTAACCATTACTTTTACCTTCGTCTGGTCAATTCAGCAAAGAATTCTTCTCTGGCCTTGACGATTTTTTCGTCAAAACTTTCAGCAGTTTCAACAGGGACGTTGAAATTGTGGGATATCTCACCGTTAAACATACTGACTGGAAAATTCATGTCAAGTTGCGTTGCTCAAACGTTCAATTCAGCTTAATATTAAAGTTATTGATCAAAGATTATTATTGGTTTTAACCACCGCACGTGTCGACAGAAATCGTTTTGGCCCACACACGCACTACACACTAGGAAGAAAAGTAAACAAACCTGAAAACTTTTGGCTTAATTTCAAACTGCATCTTGTTTCCCGCGCAACGTGTGGCCGTGAAAATCAATGAGTTGACTCGGATGTAAACATTGGATGGTGAATTCTGTGTCATTTCCTGAAGCATTTTTTTGATTTTGTGGATAAACTGGAGTTTAATGGGCTAACTTTGCTCCAAAATCAAAAGTGGTTCAAGTAAATAATGCCTACGGCTAGTGATGAAAGTTTTACTAGCATTCTGATTTCAAAGTATAGCTATTGAATTAGTGTTGAAAAAAACTTTGAATGTCCAACATTGATCTGATTGTTTTAATTTTCAGGATGACCTAAAATTCTTCTAATCATGGCTACTGAAGTTGTAGCAGCAGCAGGAACTCAGCTTCATGGAGGGAAGTTCTGGGAGAAAAGACGAAGGGATCGCTTGAAGGATTCATATTCTAAGCTAGCTCGACTTCTGCCAAATCACGACCCCTCGAAATTGCCATCTCAAAATGATATTTTGATAAAGGCCACTACGTTCATTTCGGAATTGCGTCTTTCAAACTTGCGCTTGCTTAGCGATGCTGAAGATGAAAAATGTAAGTAATCCATTTCAAACATGATGCCACAATGTTGAAAAATTCAGATTCAATTGAGGTTTCTCATTTGTAGCGAAACTAGTACTGCAACTGCAGGATGAAGTCAACAAACTGATTGTCAGAGTTAAACAACTAATGCAGCTTCTACGAAAAGCTAAAATCGTGATCCCAGCAGGACCGGAAATAGTGGCATTAGGGAAACGTCCGGGGGAGAAAAGCAGTACTTCGGATACTGAAAATGCAAAGAAGACTAGACAAGACTGTACTGCGAACCCTACATCTGATGACAGTACGTTTTCAGGAATCTGATTCACGCGTAAACTAACAAGAATCTTTTGTGCAGAGAAACAAACTCTTCGTTTTGTTTTAGGTGCTGATAATGTTATCGAAATTACTGGAATTCAAAATACCAAGCTTGCAGATGTACCAGTGTCAGTCCCGCTTCGAGACAGCAACATTAATGCCTCTGGAAAACTGAAGAAGGCAAGAAGCCCAAAAAAGACGAGCTTACAACCTAATCAAGCTCAGCATTCGGTAGGAACACCAGCAACTGGAGTAGCCATGAATATGCCGGCTGTTTCCACTACCACTCCTGTGCCACTGCAAATCCCCCTCGGAACCTTGTCTCTTCCAACGTTCATCACGATTCCGCAGCCTTGTCTGACAATACTTCCGCAACATATCAACATGACCGAGAAAAACTCTAGCCAACTAATCTTACCAAAGCCGCTAGTTACAGCTCCTTGTCCGAGGGTTGCTATATCAAGGTTAGCAAATACTCGCCCTCCAAAGAAAAAGTTTAAACGAAACCGAAAAAAGAAAGTCCAAATGACTCGAACAGATGCCCAAAATCAGACTCAGGAGTCAATCGTGTTGTTAGAAATTCAAGAAAAGGAAACGACTACTTCTACAGAGGCCGACAGCCAACAAAACCTCGCAGAAACCAGCCTTCTCACTACTCAGAAAACTAACAACCTTGATAGTGCGAGTTCAAGTGCACCACCGCAAATAGAGGTGTCCGCAGAAAATTCCGCAGCAGGCTTGAGTGGTATACCTTTGGCTTCATCGAGCGACAATGATGTTGTTCCTGTCAATAGTTCCAGCTTGGAAAATTCAGTGTCTACAGCTGGTGGAACGGGGGCGAACGAACATAATGGGCCTGAATCTGAATTAATCAATCAGCAATCTGCTGTTGTCACTGTCACTAATGTACATGGCCCAACCTCAAGAACCGAAGAGAAGGAGCTGGAATCCATGGATACTTCGCCACAGAAAGTCCATCAATTCATGTCTGACACCTTCAAAGACATAGAAGAAATATTAATGCCGCATAATCAAAAAGAACACCTGCCCACCGATGAAGCCCAGTCTTCCGTGATCCAGCCACACGAATCAGCTCAAAATAATACCCAACAACAACCCCAAGAAGCCGAACAATTGTCCTCCGAAAAGATCAGTGAGTGCATTGCAAGAAGTATGGACCTGATTGACCAGTCTGGGCCAGATCTTATGGATCTTAGCGGAGATTGGCCGAATACAAGTTCTCCCAAGTCGCCCTTGTCACCAACGAAAATGTTTCTTTCCATGTTTCCTCTGGCTTTAAGAGAGAATCCTCCTGTTGGAGCCAGTTCCACCCCGGGACCTGAAGTATCTTCTGCGAACTCGAAGATAACAGCAGCAGCGTCTTCCACCGCGAAATCATCATTCCATATTGACTCTATGCTCCCGGCAGAGGAAATGTCTGGGCGAACATCAGCCTGTAATACACCGCTTCCAATGGGAGTGCCGGGAATGATAGGACATCAACCAACTTCATTGCACTCCCTCAGCACCGATGATTACCTATCTATGGTTTCAAACTTTGTCTCCGGAACTGGAACCAAGTCTTCGACATTCGACCAATTCAGCTTCGGTCTTACAGGTGACCTGGAAGGAACTGAAGCATCAAACCCTTTCTCATTCAGCTTGAATCTGCCTACTTTTGATGCTCCTGGCGAACAATTGGCCGGTGGGAACAAATACATCCCTGACCAGGGCAGAAGTAGGCCAGATAAACGTTTTTCGACACCGTTTGTACCGAATATATTAGAAGCTAGTCACCAGACAGCCACTCCTACGAATTTCTCATTTACTTTAAGTAATACCGCAAGCTATGCAGCAGCAATTCCAGCCCCAAAATCAGATACTGAATCAAAAAAGAAATCAACTGCATCAAGGAACACCATCGCTACAGACTCCCCACTTCATGTTGATCAAAGGCATCAACTTTCGGCAGGAGCTTCTTCAAGACATGTCGGTCACCAGGCCAATCAACGAAGCGCCAAACACCAGAGCAATCCCATGCAGTTCACAATTTCTGACCTCATGAGTACGAGTCCTCAGCAAGTATCTTCGAGCGTGCCACGACAGAGTTCTACAAGCAAAACCAACCAAGGAATTGCAAAAGCAGATACATGTCAATATAAGCCGTATGAGAATCCATCAAGTAGTTCAGGAGCAGCAAGCCAGCAGATATTCTCTCAGCCTGTCAATCAGCCGATCGCATCCAGTCACCCCCAAACTTACACCAATCTGTTGCCTAGTTTCAGTCCAAAATCTATTCTTCCAAACCTACCACCCAGCGATCCAAATAGTCGGCAGCAGAAGCAACCGAAGAGCACCAAGCCGACAAAGTCAGGCGACCAATCTTCACGGTCTCAAAGTGGACCATTGAGATCCTACAGAACGTTATCGGATTCTGTCGTGGACATCACAAGGAAGAGTTCGGAAACCTGGTCTTCTAGCAGTTACCGCTATTACGACACTGGATATTCAGCCGGATCCGCGCAGCCGTTTGCTCCGAACGTGGCTGCTGGGAACAGCTACAATGACGCTAGTATGAATCGACATCCCGTCTCACAGGCAGTCAGTAGTACACGAAACTCTGAATCTACTGCACCTCCGAAGTTCCAGAAGGCAGGTGATAAACAGAAGTCTAGTAACCCTAAAGGAGCAAAGGCTTCAGCTAGTTCGAGCAGAAGAGCTTCGACCCAGTCAAATCCACAAATGCAGCTGCCACCACCACCAATGAGGCATCCCGAAAATAGAAACCAGAATAGTCAACTTCTGCAACTAAGGCCGCCGGCAGTTTCTCATAATCCTTCTGAGAGCTTTCTGGATATGGGAAATGGCAGAAACAGCTTTGGGTGAGTTAATATAGAAGCTATTGTGTAAAATGTAACTTGAACAAAGTGTAATTGGATTTTATTTTTGATTTCTAGATTCTTTGAAAGCGTACCAAACCGACTTCAGGCTGCTGCTGGAACTGACGCAGTTCCCTTGCCTCAGCCCATTTATCAGCCAGCCGACAAGCCCAGAATCAGTTTTGACTTTGTGGATAAAAACATCAATATTATGCAGAATTCATTCCAACAGCAGCATTCAGCTCATGAAATCAAGTCCAAGCAAATGCCGTCCCAGTCCAGACAATCTAGTAGTAAAAATTTCCATCTGGAAAATACGTCAAATTCGACAAGGAATCCTACATCAACATCGTCATACAGTAACCAGTCTCAGCCGTCTTCCAGCAAAAAGAAATCAACCGAGCCTGCAACTTCAAATATGCACCACCCGAGCCCACAACCAGTGCAGCAGCAGCAGCAGCAGCATAATCAATTTCATGGTTCCTACAATCAAAATCAAAGCGGCAACATGTGGATCTATGACCAACCCAAGGTTCCAACCATGAGAAATACCAGTAGCCAGAACCAACCATCATTCCAGAAGTCAGCAAATGCATTTTCCGTGAGTAAGCTTGTTGGAAATGTGGAAAGTCAGCAGCAACAGCAACAACCAAGGCATTTTGTTGAAGGGCTATTGGGAAAAAATACGCCGACATCTTCCCCCTGGATCATGGCGTCTGGCGCTGATGCACACCATTCAACCAATGCACCCGATCAAGGATTCGGCTACTACCAGCAGCCTGAAGGGCAAATGGAATATTTTAACTACGGTCCCGCCTATCATCAACCTAGTCCTCAAGTCAGCAACAACGGCCAGAATTTCAGTAATGACCAAGGAAACCATCAAGGGCAATCCGGTCATATAAAGAGCAACAGTCATCCAGCAGTAGCTCATTACCCGAGTTACCCAACCTCAAATACTCAGCTTCAGCAGCAGCAACAACAGCATGACCAAAATCGCCAGAACAATGAAGTGCAGCAATTTCCACGGTTCCAACATCACCAACCTACAAAAGTCGATCAACATCCTGCACCTACAAACCAAACTTCCTCTCATCAACAAATGCAGCAACAGCATCATCCAGGAACTTCGTCAGTTTCCAACTTTAATTTGTCGTCTATTTTCCCGGAGGTCAATCAAGATGTTGGCAATCGCCCGCAGCAACACCAACAGCATATGAATGTGCAAAGCCATGGAAATTCACATCAACGAAATACGTCCGGCCATTTCTACCGTTGACGGAACCGTTCTAAGCACTCGGGCAGGAAGGGTCAGCCTGAAGAAGAACAACTTCGAACGAGAATACAGCTGTCACGAGAGACAGGATGAAGCTTCTGGTGACCTCGAAACAGCCCGCGCCGGTGATGCTGGCCATGCATTTAGATTCTTCCAGGCGAACAATCTGTTGAAAAGTATGTTTCTTAACTAACGTTCTACAATGTGTTCTGTTTCAGTCATGTGCACTTAATTAACGTTACCTCTTTTGTATAATAGGCATGAGGGCATTCTTTGATGACGTCATGAACTTTTCGAGCTGAATTGTTGACGTTCGCAGCATTGATCGAGACGAGCAAAACTCGGACGACAAGATGGAGCGAAGACCACAATGTGTATACTTTGTCCCAAGTCGTCTTGTTTTTCGAGGGAGTCAGCCATTGATTCAGCTTTTGGCAAGTCGTCTCAATTCGTTAATACGAAATCATAAAATCAAGAGGTTCTAATTGTTCTTACTTGTATACAGAGCGAGTACGTGTTCAGGAAATACGAAGCAAAGACCATCGGTCCAAGGAACTTGTTGATCTCTTCGAAGGCTTCCATTACGATGTTGTAGTCATTCCTTAGTGTCCTCCAGTCTTTAGCTGTTTCTGTAAGTGATAAACCCTGAGTTGCCGAAGTCAACTTTAAATGTACGGTATAAAGTGATTCTTACTTCGAGTCTTACTGATGCAGGCGAACCTGAAAGCCAAACCTCGACACATTCCAGCAATCAAGATATCCATAAAGTTCCAAGCGTACAGCACCAACTTGTTCATGATGATCAAGTACACACTGATTGCCGGATG